>VDFB02089544.1:0-17981 GCA_007258455.2 Sequoia sempervirens
ACTTCATTTGAAATAAGAAAACATGGTTGAAAAAAAGGTACAAAAGTGGAGACTACTTTCAAACCTAGAAAATTAGAAAAGGTTGAAGATTCTGATGGACAAGATCTTGATGATGTGGAAGCTTTGTAAGAAGGATGAAAAAGGGATCCAATAAGTACAAAGGTAAACTACCTTTCAAATGTTTTAGTTATGGAAATATAGGTCACTATGCTTCAAGATGTCCAAATAGAGTTGTGAACAACAAAAGTAAGGAGAAAAAGGAAAGATGATTAAGAGAAGTTACTATGTCAGAGAAGATGTTGATATTTCTAATGATAAATTTGATTATGGATTTGATGATGAATGCTTGTTCTTGGCTATAAAAGATGAATCTATTTCTGCTAACTCTAAAAGTTATGTGAAGGAAAGTGTTTCGAAAAAGAAGGGTAAGATTGAAGGTACTTTGGTATCTGCTTTTCATGCTATATGGGATAAGAACTATTGGGTTGTTGATAGTGGCTTCTCTAATCACATGACCAGAGACAAAACAATTTTGTTAAACTTGAAAAGTATGATGGAGGACTAGTTAAATTTGGAGATGATTTAGGAGCTAAGATTTGTGAAATAGGTTCAATTAGTTTTGATGACAAGCATAATATTAAAAAAAAAAAATTATGTTAAAGGCTTAAGGCATAATATTTTGAGTGTTGGATAAATGTGTAGAAAAGGGTACAATCTTGTGTTTCATGATGATGCTTATGAGATTAGAAAAGGGTCTGGAACTATGATTGTTGCTAGAACGATGACAGATGGAAATATCTATTAGCTCAAGGGTGTGACATGAATTTTTACAATATGGTGAGAATCAGTTCAGTTAATGTAGTAAGAGACCTACCAAGAATCATAAAGCCTATCAATGTTGTTTGCAAAGATTGTTAATTCAGAAAACAAACAAGTAGTTTCAAAGGAAAAGAGCAATCTGCTATCAGACTACTAGAACTAATACATACATATATTTTATGTCCTACAAGGGTGAGAAGTCTTCAAGGTGATAGGTATTTCATACTTTTGATTGATGATTATTCTAGAATGACATCGGTTACTTTTCTTAGAGAAAAATCTGAAGCTCTAGATAAATTTAAAGCATTTAAAGCTATGGTTGAAAAGGAGATGGATTTGAAGATAAAATGTTTGAGGTCTAATAGAGGTGGAGAATTCACCTCCAATGAGTTTAACATGTTTTTTGAAGATCATTTAATAAATAGGCACTTGTTTTCCCCTAGAACTCCTCAATAGAATGGATTTGTTGAAAGGAAAAACAAGAATGGTTCAATAAGCTACAAGGACTATGATGAAAGAATCTAATCTACCAAAAGTCTACTAGAGAGAAGAAATTCACACTACTATTTACATACTTAATAGGGTTCAAGAAAAGGCTAACAATACAAAGACTCCCTATGAGTTGTGGTATGGAAGGATTCCTACTATCAAGTACTTTAGAGTATTTGGAAACAAATTCCATATCAGAAGAGATGAAGAAAACTTGGGAAAAATTGATGCAAGGTCAGATGAAGGTATCTTCTTTGGGTATTCTACCAAAACCAAAGCTTACAGATGTTACCAAAAAATGCTAAGAAAGATTGTTGAGCGTGCAAATGCCAAGGTTGATGAAGATTTGCATAATTCAATTTTTATAGATGGATATGTGTTAGATGAACCTACTTGCGGAGAAGAAGAAGAAGAAAAAGATAAGGAAAAAGAAATGTAGGATGAAGAGGAAGAAGCTCCAGAAAAGTCCCCTAAGACCCCCAAATATGTGCAACGAAATCATTCCAAAGAACATATTATTAGAGACAAAAGAAAAGGTGTATTGACAAGAAGAAGAGCTACTGAAGCTGAGGTAAATCTATGTTTACTTTCCACAACTGAATCGAAACAGTGAGTGAGGCATGCAAAGATGAATGTTGGATGAAGGAAACAGAAGAAGAGCTACAAAAAATTGAGAAAAATCAGACTTGGGAGCTAGTTCCTAGACCTGAAAATAAAAATATAATTGGAACTAAGTGGGTATTTAGAAACAAGTTGAATGAGAATGGAGAAGTGGTAATAAATAAATCAAGACTTGTGTGTAATGGTTACTCACAAGTGGAAGGAATATAATTTGAAGAAACATTTTCCCCAATGGCTAGAATGGAAGCAATCAAAATGTTTTTGGAATTTTTAGCATACAAGGACTTCAAAGTTTATTAGATGGATATGAAGTCTGCTTTCTTGAATAGTGAGTTGGAAGAAGAAGTTTACTTGCAACAATCGGAAGGATTTCAGTTATCAGACCAATCAAACATGGTTTACAGATTGAAAAAGGCATTATATGGATTAAAGGTAGCTCCCAAACCTTGGTATTCAATATTGGACATACATTTGATATAGCAAGGATTCAATAAGGATACCATAGATAGTAATATTTACATTAAATTTGAGGAAGATAAAATATTTATAGTGGTTGTGTATGTGGGTGGCATTATCTTTGGAGGCAATCAAGGTATGTGTAAGAAATTTACAGAAGAGACGCAGAAAGAGATTGAGATGTCTATGTTTGGGGAGATGAATTTCTTCCTTGGGCTACAAATTAGTTAGATAGATAAAGGAATATTCATTTCACAGTCAAAGTATGTTAAAGAGATGTTGAAGAAGTTTGAAATGGATGAATCCAAACCGGTATGTACTCCTATGGTTATTGGTTCAGATTGAGCAAGGATGATGAATCACCTAAGGTCAATCAGAGCAAGTACAAATCTATGGTTGATGGACTACTATATCTAATTGCTATTAGACCAGATATCATGCATGCAATTTTTTTTGTGGATAGATTTAAAGAAGATCCTAAAGAGTCACATGTTGCTACAGTAAAGAGGATATTTAGATATTTAAAAGGCACTCTAGGCTATGGCTTATGGTAACCTAAAGATATTGATTTCACATTAAGTGTATACACAAATGTAGATTGGGTTGGATGTGTTGGTGATAGGAAAAGTACAAGTGGTGGTGCATTCTTTCTTGGATGTAGATTGGTGGCATGGATAAGCAAGAAACAAGATTCAGTTTCTTTATCTACTACAGAGGCTGAGTATATTGCAGCAGCATCTTGCTACGCACAAGTATTGTGGATGAGATAGACACTAAAGGATATCAGAGTACTATATAATGAGCCTATTTATATCTTTTGTGATAGTATAGGTGTAATTAACATTTCAAAGAATCTAGTGATGCATTTAAGGAAAAAGAATATATAAATTAGGTATCACTTTCTGAGAGAGAAAGTCCTCGAGAATGAGGTGAAGCTTGAATATGTACCTACAAAGGATCAGATTGCTGAAATATTAACTAAGGCCCTTCCTAAGGATACTTTTGAGTATCTTAGGGAGAAGTTATGGGTTATTTCCCTTCCTTCCTTGAATTAAATGCATATGGAGATGCATCAGTCCAATGGATCTATGGATTTATTCTTTGTCTAGACTAATGTTGGTGGATACCTCTTAGGGGGATTAGGTAGTAACATTGTTGTAGTATGAAGTCATTGTTGATTAGTGTGTACTCCTGAGGGGGAGTATTCAAATCAGTTTCAAGTATGTTTCCCTTTAAATGTTTTAGTTGTGGTAATATTGGTCATTATGCTTCAAGATGTCTGAATAGTGCTGTACATAAGAAGAAAAAGGATTATAAAGATAAGGATAGAAAGGATAAGAAATACAAGAAGTTGTATTATGTTAAAGAAGAAGCTGATATTTTTTATGATGAATTTGAAAATGAGGGTGATGATAGTGAATGCTTGTTTTTAGCTTTGGAAAACAAATTTGTATCTAGTAACCCTGGAAAATGTGCAAGAAAGAATTCTCTGGAAAATAGAAAGAATAAGATGGAAGGTACTTTGGTCACCACCTTTCATGCAAGACAGGATGAAGACTACTAGGTGATTGATAGTGGATGTTCTAATCACATGACCGGAGATAAGAGTAAGTTCACTAAACTTGAAAAGTATGATGGTTGTTTGGTCATGTTTGGTGATGATTCAAGAGCTAAGATTTTTGGGAAAGGTACAATTAGTTTTGATGGAGTACACAACACTGATGATGTATATTATGTAAAGGGTTTGAGGCATAACCTTTTGAGTGTTAGATAGATGTGTCGCAATGGTTTTAAACTTGTGTTTCAGAATAATACCTGTGAAATCAGAAAAGGATCTGAAGATATGGTTGCTGCTGGAAGGAGAACTCATGGATACATCTATCAAGTTAAGGGAGTTGATGGTCAATGCCTTGTATCTTAAGTCAGTGAAAGTTGGTTATGGCACCAAAGGATGGGACATGCAAACTTTGATAATCTAGTTAGAATTAGTTCAAGAGATGTTGTCCAAGGTCTACCTAGAATCATAAAGCCTGCTAATACCATTTGCAAAAGTTGTCAGTTAGGGAAACAAACAAGATGAAACTTTAAGGGAAAAGAGCATTCTACTAATGGAATGTTGGAGTTAGTTCATGCTAACCTCTATGGTCCGACTAGAATAGGAAGCCTAAATGGTGGCAAGTATTTCATGCTCCTTATTGATGATTATTCTTGAATGACATGGGTTGATTTTCTTAGAGAGAAGACTTAGGATCTTGATAGGTTTAAAGTGTTCAAAGAAAGAGTGGAAAATGAAGTGAATTTGAGAATCAAATGCTTGAGATTTGATAGAGGTGGAGAATTCACTTCTAGTGATTTTAATACATTTTGTGAACAACATGGCATAAAAAGATAGTTTTCTACTCTGAAAATCCCTCAGCAGAATGGGGTAGTTGAGAGGAAAAATTAGATAGTACAGGAAGCTACAAGAACCATGATGAAAGAATCAAATGTACCAGATGTGTACTGGAGAGAGGAAATACACACTACTGTTTATGTTCTTAATAGAGTTAAGATTAGAGGCAACAACACAAAGAATCCTTTTGAGTTATGGACTGGTAAGACTCCTACGGTAAAGTACTTCAAGGTATTTGGAAGCAGATATTACATTAAAAGGGATGATGAAAATCTTGGAAAGTTTGATGCTAGATGTGATGAAGTAACTTTTCGTGGGTTCTCTACTACCAGCAAAGCATATAGATGCTTCAACAAAAGATTGAGGAATATTGTTGAAAGTGCTAATATGAAAGTTGATGAAGACTTGCACAAACCTATCGAGATAAGCAAAGTTGAACCTAATGATCCTACTTATGGACATGTACCTAAAGAGAAGAAGAAGAAGGAAGAAGAAGAAGAAGAAGAATAGATTGAAGAAGAAAATGAACCGGAACCTACTGTTAAGACTCCTAAGTATGTGCAAAAGAATCATCTAGAGGAACAGATAATTGGAGATAAGAGTGAATTTGAGGTAAATTTGTGTTTACTCTCTAAAATTGAACATACGTCTATGAGTGAAGCATGTGAAGATGAGAGTTAGATGAAAGCTATGAAAGAAGAGTTGCAACAGATACAAAAGAATCGGACATGGGAATTAGTTCCTAGACCTATGAATAAGAATGTAATTGGTTCAAAATGGGTGTTCTGGAATAAGTTGAATGAAAATGGTGAAGTTATAAGGAATAAAGAAAGACTTGTATGCAAGGTATACTCAAAAGTTGAAGGCATAGACTACGAAGACACATTTGCCCCTGTGGCTAGAATGGAAGCTATTAGAATGTTTTTGGCATTTTCTGCCCACAAGGATTTCAAAGTATATCAGATGGATGTCAAGTCAGCATTTATGAATGGTGAATTGGAGGAAGAAGTATACATGGAACAACCTAAAGGATTTCAGTTATCTGAAAAACTGGATATGGTTTGTAAGTTGAAGAATGCATTGTATGGACTAAAGCAAGCTCCTAGAGCTTGGTATGCAAGATTGGATAGATACCTGACAAAGCAAGGATTCAACAAAGGCTTTGCTGACAACAATATTTACTTCAAAGTGAAAGGTAACAAGATGTTGATAGTGGTAGTATATGTTGATGATATCATATTTGGTGGAAATGAAGGAATGTGTAAGAGAATTGCAAAAGAAATGCAAAAAGAATTTGAAATGTCCATGATTGGTGAGTTGGATTTCTTTCTTTGTCTTCAAGTGAATCAAACTGATAAGGGGATATTCATTTCACAATCTATGTAAAAGAGTTGTTGAAGAAGTTTTGAATGGATGACTCCAAACTAGTTAGTACTCCTATGGTAATCAGATGTAAGCTAAGTAAAGATGATGAATCTACTAAAACTGATCAAAGCAAATACGGATCTATGATTGGTGGACTGTTGTTTCTTACTGCTACCAAACCGGATATTATGCATGCAATATGTCTAGTTTCCATATTTCAAGTAGATCCTAAAGAGGAACATGTTATAGTTGTAAAGAGGATATTTACATGTCTTAAAGATACATTGGATTATGGCTTATGGTATCCTAAGGGTGTTGATTTCACCTTGAGTGCTTATACCAATGCAGATTGGGTTGGTTGTGTGGATAACTGGAAGAGTACCAATGGAGGTTCTTTCTTTCTTGGAGGAAGATTGGTTTCTTGGTTGAGTAAGAAGTAAGACTCGATTTATTTATCCACTGCAGAGGCAAAATATATTGCTGCAGCATCCTACTACACATATGTTTTTTGGATGAAGCAAACTCTGAAAGACATTAGAGTAATATGTGATGAGCCTATTCCCATTTTTTGTGACAACACAAGTTCTATAAACATTTCAAACAATCAAGTTATGCATTCAAGAAAAAAACACATATCTGTCAAATATCATTTCCTAAGAGAAAAAGTGATGGAGAATGAATTCAAGTTGGAGTATGTGACAACAAAGGAACAAATTGTAGATATATTTACTAAGGCTCTTCCAAAGGATAATTTTGAGTATTTTAGGGAGAGGTTGGGGGTCCTTGGCCCTTCGAACTAGGTGCACATGAAGGTGCATCAGTCCAATGAATTCACAAAATCTTTATTTATCTAGACTGATGAATGGGTCTACAACGCAGGGGGAGTAGAAAAGGTTTTCATTGTTGCAGTATGAGTTAAATGGGTGCACTCCTAAGGGGGAGTGATCAAAGTTTTTGATCTTTTCCATTGATGTCAAAGGGGGATAGAAAGTCATCTAAAAAATAGTAGCAGAGGAAGAGAAGGTGTTCTCCCGGAATATTGTGTATGATGTTGTCTTTGATGGGTTTTCACATCATGTGTTGCCATCAATGAAAAAGGGGGAGATTGTTGCAAGTATGAGCAAGTTTGGTGGTGTTGTCATTAATGTTGTCATTGATGTCAACACAATTTAGTATCTTGCAGATTATGCATGTATAGTTGAGATGATGTTGAGATGTTGTGAGTACATGGAGCTATCCTTATGATGTTGCAGATGTGTTGAATTGACAAGTTTCCAAGTGATTTTGAGAAAATTAATAAAGAGAGAAGTCATAGTTATGAGTGTGTTCAAAATGTGCTCTGGTATGTGCTTCATGTTTCTCCTATGTTGATTATATGCTTGTACAAATCTAAAGGTTTGCTAATGGTGATCTAGTGGTGATATCCTCACGGTTGCTTTGCAGTTTGATGGGATCATCGAGATTCGTTCTTGGTGTTGTGGCCCCATTACATGAAGTTGGTCTTCCTAGGAATTTGGGAGAAATGTTTCCCTGATCCATAGTCATTGTTGTTTTGTTTGAGCAAATATAGAATGTTTCTTACCAAATATTTGTTCTTGGTTTTTTGGAAAAATATTGTAGTTTGGTATTCCCATGAGTCCAAGTTTGGAGTTTATTGCCATGTGTTTGCATAGTCTGAATGGACTAATGGAAGGAGTTTAGTGTTCGAAGATTGTTGAACATGTTGTGAATGTATCTAAAGGAACCTAAGATGTGTTCTCATGCATAATGAAGCCTTTGCATCAATCACGCATGTTATCTGTGAGGGCGATGTACATAAATGTTCATTTGTATTTTCATTGGTTTGTCATTCTAGTCTTTACTTCATTTGAAGAATTAGAAATTTAATTAAGAGGAAGCATGTGGTTGATCCAAGGAGACATTATTTTTGGGTGCAAGTTGAGAGTGTGCCCTTATTGATCATATAAATTTAACACTTTCGAGGGTATTTGGGGTTTTGGGCTAATTTGGACATAGATAAACTGGTACAAATGATCAATTTATTGAAAGTGATGCATGGTGTGTGTCATTTAGTCAGACCTTCTGATAGGACATGCCAATCATTCAGTGTGGTGGCCTTCGTGGTCTGTTCTGTGTCAACTCAGTGATGGTGAGTGATTAAATGGTTGATTGGTGGTCTCAGCCATGGCTGGCATTTTCTCAGTTGAGCCAATCAGTTCATAAAATCTGGTGTTCATTGTGTTGATTTTACTTTTTGTTTTTTTTTTTCATGTTCATACTTAATAGCAGAATAGTGTGGTTGTGGAATTGATAAGTGTTGAAGTTTTAAGAATGAATTTTGTGACAACTGATTCAGCCCCCCCTCTCAGTTTTCTAGCACCTTTTAACACTATATACTTGAGCAATGTGTGTTGGGTGTACAATGGAACTTTAAGTGCAATAGTCCACTTCCTACATTCATGAGTATAGTCTTGGACAGATTGACCCTTACCCTGCCTAAATTTTTTCTAGTTCATAGTTAACTATTGCATGGCTTATGGGATAAAATTGTTTTTTTAGGGAAACTTTAAACTCCATCCAAGATAAATTGACACTACCATGTGAGCAATTCTACTTGAGTTTTACTCTCCCACCAAGTGAGATTAGTTCCTCCCAACCAAAGAGTAGCTAATTGGATTTTATAAGCATCATCTAAAAGGCCTTGAATCCTATAGTATAATTCTACTTGTCAAATCCAATCATCTAATTTCTCAGCATTTAGCTCTCCATAATATTTAGGTAGTTCAAATTTTACATCCAATTTGATTATAGGCTTATGTGCATGTTTGAAAGGGTTAACAAAAGAAGTAGAATTAGAAGAAGAAGATGGAGATGGAGGAGATTTTGGAGGCTCATCATCATCTTCTTCTCTTTTCCCTTTATCCTTTCGATCTTCATCATCCTCACACTTTTCTCACTTTGATGTTCCTCCTTTTTCACACTTCTTTCGTTCTTTCTTTTCCTGATAGAGCTCTTCAACCATAGCCTTCATGTCAAGAAAGGCTCATTGAAAACTCTTCTCATCAAGCTCAGAACTTTTCCCAGCGTCTATTTCTTCCATCTTTGATGATGGAAAAGTTATTCATTTACTGATCTTAGGATTGAATTTTGTAAGCATGCCTTCACCTTGTCGGCTCTTGGATCGCGTTAACATCCACTTTTGCAAAAACTTATTCAAACATAGCTTTGATACCAACTTTATCTATTGTTAGGATGTATGACAATTTCACGTGTATGCTTAATGATTACAATGATTAAATTGAAGGTATTGGAAATATAATTGAAATTCTTAAATAAACACAACAATAATTAAGTGATGAAGTTAACAAAAGAGAGAAAGTAGAGAGAAGAAAAGAGCATGATATGATAATAGAGTTTTCCAATTGGCTACATCTTTAGATCCCTCTCCAGTAGAGTGACCAATCCTTGATTATGCTCCAAAATGATTACAAGGCTTCAACTAGAGAAAGTGTCAAGTCTCCTAGTTGCAAAGAGTTACAAAGTCCTTCTCCTTCCAGTGCAGCAGTATGACGCTCCGATGCATAGAATTGAACACTCAATCTTCAGGAAAATTCTCTCACCATTCACCACCTACCTCAATTCCTAAGCTACACCCTTTTTATACACAATTCTTGCTTAATATGGTTCATAACCATATAATTTTACAAATCTCCCAATATCCCCTATTTACAATAATGAATCTCAAATAATCCCCTTAATATATCATTTAAATTCTTAAAATCCCCCTAAAAATCCTTTTGATAATCTTTATATATCTTTAAATATTATTTAAGCCCCTTATTATTCTTTTAATTGGGTCATTAGTTTTAGAGGGATTATCTTTTTAAATATAGAGGGGTTAATATTTCAATTATAGGGTAAATCAGCTTTTAACTATCATTTAAAATAAACTGCCCCTGTTCATTTCTCAAAACCATTGGTGGTGCAGTGGCAAGGAGGGAGAATAGGGGTGGAGAGATCGATGGTTCAACCCACGCCCCCTCCAAATAGCAACTTTCCTTCTTTAAATAAAACCGATGCACTATTATAGTTAGAGCGGATTGTGTGGCATGATGGTCGTCGAGTATATTGGTGAGGAGTAGGTTGGGGGTTTAACCCCCAACCGTTCATTTTTATCAAACAAAAAATTAAAACCGACTGCTAAAGGAGCTACTAATTGGGTGCCATGTAGCACATCCTGATTCACCGCCAAAGACATGTCATCGCCACCTGGAGGGCACGTGTCATCACATGATTTGACCACTTGGTTCCACATCACCCTACAATTGCCACGTCATCCTGTCATGTGTCCACATAGGGAGCTACCATGTCATCATCTGTACTATATGGTCTACCTCACCAACATGCTGAAATCATGCTGATGTCAACATCCGTATGGTCAAAGTCAACCTTCCACTGGGAACTTTGACTGGTCATATCTTTTGCGTACGAGCTTTGTTTGAGGTGAAACGAGCGATGTTGGAATTATTTCATCTAGCTCTTTGACATGATGTTTTTGACTAGTTTTGAGATAATCAATTTTTTTCCCTTCCATCCTGCCTCTGGTACCCCTATTTTGACCCAACTTTGACTGAGCATATCTTGAGCATGCGAACTCCTTTTGACTATGTTCAAGTTGTGTTGGTTTCATTTAATCGAGCACTTCAACATGGTGATGATTTCTAGAGCATTTGGAACACTTCAATTTTTGGTGAGAAGTATCCACCCGGATCATTTTGATAGTAGATAGTGTCTAAATTTCTATAATGCATAAACCATATATAAGGCTTCTCTTTCATTAGTGGTGTATTTTTCCTTTTCTTTGGATAGTTTTCTACTTGAAAAGGATATGGGGTGATATTTTTTACCTTTGGGTTGAGCTAATATTGCTCCTATTGCCACTCTTAATGTATCTACATGTATGTGGAATGATGTGTTCCAATCTGGGATGATTAGTATGGGTGCACTCCACAATTTTTTTCTTCATTTTGTCAAATTATTTTTATCATTCCTTATTCCATTAAATTCTCTTACTAGTTTTCTTTTTGAGTAGTTCTTCCATTGGTGCAGTTATTTTGACATACCCATTTATCAATTTATGGTGGTATCCAGTATATCCTAAGAAATTTTTGACTTCTAAAGGTGTCTTAGGTGGTGGTAATGTCATGATTAAAGTAACCTTAATGGTGTCTATTATCAAACCTTCTTTACTAATGATATGTCCTTATAATGTCTTATCTAATGTACCACAAACATACATTTCTTCAAATTTAGTGCAATCTATATGCTTCGACACCTATTTAACATCATTCTTAGTGCTTGTACATGGTATTTGACCAAACTATATATTGTCCAATCATCCAAATATACCTCTAAAATTTCATGTATAAAATCTATTAGACACACAAATATTGAGAGGGGATGTGAATCAATATTTATCACTTTTTACTTTAAACTATTGCATTCATCAAACTATCAAAACATAATCAATGGAAATGCAAGAAATGAACACAAACAAACAGGAGTACACTAGATTTACATGGAAAATTTGAAGGGAAAAACCATGGTGAGAAGAGTTTCTTGGAACTACTACCCAAATCTAGCCTCAAAAAAATAATATAGAACTTACAATAATTTTGTAGGCACCAACCCACAAGAATTGCAACCTTATAAGGAGACACCAATCCACTTGAATTCTATTTTTCAACCAACATACATGAGACACCAATCCACTATAAATAAGCTACAACACAGTCACTAATCACCAACTCAAATTAAGAGGCTTCAACTTCATATTACATAAATAAATATAGATCTTCTTGCAGCCAACCTACTTTGTATCAACAAACGAATATCTTCTCTAATGATATCTCAATTTCTCTCAACTTCCTTGACTTCTCTTTTTTACTCACACATAATTTTACATATACATTTTTCACACAGACACACCACCACTACAATGTTGAATGCACAAGATAACTAAGAGGGGGGTGTATTAGTTGTACATTAAAACATCAAAACCCTCATTAACATTCATATATGCATTAGTCCTTAAACCCTTAACAACTAGTAAACCCTTATCTTGCATTAGCAGAATATAAACATGAGAAAGTAATGCAAACACATTCAAACACATGAGAACGCCAGATTTATGTGGAAAACCCAACAAGGGAAAACCACGGTGAGGATTATCTCATAATATAAAGTAATTGCAGCACTAAATATAATAGTCTCACTACCCAAAGAGAAAAGAAGAACTCACTGCCAGATTAGAAAGAAGAAGATAGAAGATTGTTACAATGAGAAATCCATTCAAAGCAATAGAAATATCCACCACTACTTCACTAGAAAATTCACACTCTCTCTGTAGAATGTAGACACCTTTTGCTCACTCCTTCTAGTAGTCTTAGGCATTAAAGCTCACATTTCATTTCACATTTTTTCACTTCACATCTCAACACTTCACATTACACACATCATATTCTCATCCTCCATAAAATCATCACACATATATACCATCTTCAACTTTGAAAACAATTCACAAGGTTGGTTATGCACCTTAAACATGAAAATTCAAATTAGGTCGGCACCAAAACATTCCTGCACTGGAAAGGAATGAAGGCGAACCATAACACACCTTAACTTAGACCCAAATCTATATAAACACACCACACCATGCTTCCACAAACACTGAAGCATATCCGCAATTAGTGTAAAAACCCAAGGTTAGTCGAACCTATGTTGACACCGTTCATAATTAAGTACATGCTTCCTTTGATCCATATATGAATCATGAACCACACACAACACTTTAAAAACATTTAGAATATTCCATAAACACCCTAAAATCAAAAAAATCCTTTGTAACATCATACACCAGAAGAACATATTCATTTTGTACAACTAGCTAACTTTCTACACACTGCAACACTTGAATCCAAGCTTGTGGGGCACCAAAACACAAACAACTTAGACCAAAGATAGATATGAGAAATATAAGCACACCCTCATATCTACAAGACCAAAAACCAAATTATGGAGAAATGTGGAGCAAAATCATTTCTCCCAGACAACACTTCTTTCACAGTTCACACACTAGTGAGCACAACTTCTTTGTACAAAAATAGAGAACCTGAAACTCTAGATATAACACCTCTAATCCACATATCTAAACCATATAAGTAGACTTCAACACATAAGAAATGAGGAGAAAAGCTAGATCACTACTCTGTTGTACTAAACACCTCTCAACCACACTATTTTCTCTTGTATTCAAAATTTCTCAAAAGAACTTCGAAACCAAGTACCACAAATATAAACTCATCACCTAGAATAATTTTACAGTATCTAAACTACACAAGAGGTTGAACATCCACCAAAAAAATATTATCAAATAAACACTAGAGGTTGACACCAGTGACACTACTAATGACAACATAATACAACTAGTCAAAGCATCATTACAAAATTCCAAAAATCTCTCCATAGACCTGTTGACATCAATACAATAGCCTAGAACTATTGGCATCAATGACAACACACAAGCTACTCATACTTCCAACGTACAAATATCACACAAGTTTTCATTAAATTATTTATAATATTATCCATTCCAACATGTTGACAACATCTAAATGTTGGCCTAGAACCCTTTAACACCATCCAAAATTATCCATGTCGGCCAAGGATGAACTTTAATTGAAAATTATATGAAACATGTAGTCGCATTGACCCAAAAACACATGTCTTACCATGGGTGTAGGATTACATCATGTGCTTCTTTCCTTTATCTTAACTGGTCCTATTTTACCCTCACACACTTCCTCCAACTGGACAACACCTCCCTTCTCTGAAACAAACACTAAGACATTATTCATAGTTAACCAAAAAACATAGAATTTACTATATCACTTCTATCTTGCAGCTTTGTGATTCAAATCTACTAAAACTATAGATTACAATACTTTATGTGTAGTATTAATTGACTTCCAAACTACAAGCCATAACAAATAAAAATGGTAGATTGTAGTACCAAAAATAATGATAGTTCAATATAGTGCATATTTTTCTTTTAAGCAAAAAACCTCAAAACATTTCCACAAATAATTCTAGACTTTTATAAAAGTGGTATACATACAAGAATCATCAATTTCATATGTACCTTGACTTCCCATGTTTCCCTTTTCTAATAATGATAACATTAACATTCTGCAACATTTGCAACTAACACAACTGATATACCAAATTCACACATATTTGACATCAATGACAATCTACAATACTAATGACAATCTATAACACTTTGACATCAATGACAACGTGCTATGTTCAACAATCTTTCCCTTTTCATTGATGGAAAAAAAAGAAATGATTTTTTTTTTCTAATGTTTCATCTCACCATAGCTCTCTCTCCCTTGCAGATCACAACCCTGTTATTACAAGTCATTTCATCTTTCTCTTTCCTTTATTTGTAATTTTATTTTTATCTCCCGCTTTGACATCAACGTCAAAGGGACTCTTAAGATAGTTTGACTTCTCTCCCCCTATGTCATACAATCTATCCATTGTATCTTATCATACTTTACCTCAAATCATTTTTGTTATTTATGTCAGGGAGTCACAACAATATAGTGACTCCTTTATAAAAGTTTAGATATTTAGATTATTTTACATTATCACTTTTGGGATTCATAAATGATGCATTGATTAGCTCCCCCTAAACCTATACTTCCTCTTATGAATTAAGAGGATGGAGATATCACTCCCAGCTTCTACCTAAGATACTCAAATGTTTCCTTTGAAAGGGCTTTAGTAAATATATCCACAATTTTATCTTTTGTGTCAATATACTCTAGTTTGAATTTCTCATTTGTAAACTTTTCTCTCAATAAATGGTACTTGATTTATATATCCTTTGTTCTAGAATGTATTACCGAATTCTTTGAAATATTTATTGCACTTGTATTGTCACAAATAATTGAAAAGGGTTCATATTTAATTTTCATATCTTTCAAGTTTTGTTTCATCCAAAGTACCTGAGTGCAACATGATATTGTTGCAATGTATTCCACTTCTATAGTAGATAAGGATGATGAATATTTTTTTCTCAACCGAGATACAAGACTATCTCCAAGAAATAATACACCACCACTAGTGCTCTTCATATCATCAACACTTCCAGCCCAATATACATTTGTATGTGTTTTCAATTTGAAGTTTTAGCATCTTGTATACCACAAACAATATTTCATAGTATCTAAAAATATCTATAAAAAAAAAATTATTTCCTTCACATGTGTCTCCTTAGATTCAGCTTGAAATCTTACAACCATACACACAACTTGCATAATATCTGGTCTAGATATAGTTACATATAACAAAATTCCAATCATTGATCTATACAAAGTTTGATTTATTATGGAGGACTCATCATCCTTACTAAGCTTACATCCACTAACCATAGGTGTACTAATTGGTTTGCAATCTTCCATGTTGAACTTCTTTAACATCTCCTTGGAATACTTTGTTTGTGATATGAATATATCTTTGTCTCACTAAGAGATTTGTAAACCAAGAAAAAATGACAACTCACCAAGCATAGACATTTCAAATTCTTTTTGAATTTTATCAAAAAATCCTTACACATTTTGTCTTTACTACCATAAAAATGATATCATCAACATAGACAACATTAATTAACTGATGATCACCTTTTGTTTTGATATAAATATTACTATCTGCAATACCTTTCTTGAATCCTTTTTGTCAAAGATACTTACCCAATCTTGAATATCATTCTCTAGGGACTTGTTTTAGTCCATAGAGTGCTTTCTTCAATTTGTAGAAAAAAAATTTATCCTTAGAAAACTAAAATCCTTTCAGTTGCTCAATGTAAAATTCTTCTTCCAAATATCCATTCAAAAATGTTGACTTGACATGCATCTAATATACTTTGAAAATTTTGAATATATATAATGCTAAAAATATCCTAATTACTTCTACTCTAGCTACTAGAGAAAAGGTTTCTTCAAATTCAATGCCTTCCACTTGGGCATAACCTTTGTAGACTAATCTTGCATTTTTTTTATCACTTTTCCATCTTCATTCAATTTATTTTTGAATACCCATTTTGTGCCAATAACATTTTTTTCTTTAGGTCTTGGAACTAGTTCCCAAGTTTCATTCTTTTCAATCTGATTTAGTTTTTCTTCCATTGCCTTTATCTAGTTCTCATCCTTGCTAGCTTTCTTAAAATATTTTAGCTCAATTTTTTATAGTAGAGAAAAATGTACTTATTTTTTCATCCCTTCTAACCTTCTTTTAGTTAGAACTTTGTTGTATTTATCTCCAAGAATTTGGCTCTTAGAATGATCTCTCTAAACATACCTTGCTAGAGTTTTGTTATTTGATCTCTCAGGCTCACTTTTTGTGCCTTCTTCACTAATTTGGAATGGTCCATTAGAATCACTATCATCATCATCTAATGCCAAATTATACTGTAGTGTCTCATCAAATTTTATATTTCCACTTTCTACAACCATCTTGAATATTTTATTGTAGCACCTATATGCCTTGCTTCTAGTTGAATAACCAAGAAATATACCTTCATTATATCTTGAGTCAAACTTACCCAAATTATATTCATCTCTTCGGATGTATCATCTTCTTCCTAATATTTTGAAATTCTTGACTAATGTCGATCTTCGTTTCCCTAGTTCATAAGGTGGATTAGTGGTGTTCACTCTTATTTTTCCTCTATTGAGAATATATATTGTGGTGTGAATAGTTTATCTCTAATATATATCAGGCAACATAGCTTGAATAAACATTTTCATTACCATTTCTTGAACTATTCTATTCTTTAATTTTGCAAATCCTTTTTTTAGGAGTTATTGTGACAAAGCATCATCTCCTAATTCCATTTTTCTCATAGAATCTTCAAACTCATCAAAAGTGAATTCACCACCTCTATCAGACCTTAGACACTTGATTGTATAACCAATCTCATTTTCTACTAAAGATTTGAATATTTTGAACTTATCTAGACTTATGGTTTCTCTTTTAAGAAAGTAACCCATGACATCCTAGAAAAATCATCAATTAGCATCATAAAGTACCTGCCACCTTATAATCTCTTTTTCCTCATTTTTATACATAAATTTGTATGAACTAGCTCTAATGGCTTTGTAGTGGAATACTCCTTTTTCAAAGATCTTTCTCTTGTCAATTTTCCTTCTTAAAATTCCTTATAGAGAGCGTATGAGGGCTTTGGAATTTTAGGTATATCTCTTATTTCATGTTTGGAACTAATCTTCACAATATGATAAAAATTTATGTGACCCATCCTTCTATGCCAAAGCCAACTTTCATCATTCTATTCCAAGAGACATTTCTTTCTTTTGATCTCACTAAGATTATACACATTAATTTATGTCCTACTTCCTTCTGCAACAAGCTTACCGGTGTGTGTTTGTCTGATCTCATCACCTTATGCATTTAATAATAGATTGTAGCCCTTGTCACACATCTGACTTACACTTAGTAAGTTATGTTTTAGACCTTCAACATATAAGACATCATATGTCTTAGTTTATCCACCATCAATACTCAATGTTCCTTTTTTGGATATCTTAGCAACAGAATTGTCACCAAGCCTTACCAATCTGCTATTCCATTTTTTAGATGTATAAACTTACTTTTATCTCCAGTCATGTGGCTAGAACATCCACTATCAATGATCCATGATTTTTTCTCATTTTGTGCATGAAATGCAGTTTGTGCAATCATTGATTTTTAAAAC
>VDFB02089545.1:0-24424 GCA_007258455.2 Sequoia sempervirens
AACCGTCTAATACATTGTCTAAAATGATGTCCTTATATTTGGCTAGCATCTTTGCAACTTCCTTACTTTCTTCGGTGGGATTCTCTATCTTCGGACCATTTCTTTTCTTTGGAATCAATGCAAAACACATGTACTCATGTCTCAACCCATCAAGAAATTTCCTTCCATCTACCAAACATAGTCAGGTAGTGCCACAAAATTTAGTTTTCTCTTCTTCCTCTAAAGGTATCATCTTGATTCTTCTTCCATTTGATGTCACTATTAAAGTATTCCTTCCTCCACCATGACTATCCTTCCTATCATATTTCCATGGTCTTCCTAATAGTAAATGGCATGCATCCATAGACATAACATCACACAATACTTCATCCCTATATGACCCATTATGAAATTTTACCACACATTGTTCATTCACCAATACCTTATGATCATTTTGAATCCATGCTATCCTTTAATGATTTGGATATTTCAATCTCTTCAAATTCAACTTTGTTACCATCTCCTCTGAAACTAGATTATCAATACTACCACTATTAATCATAACTTGACATACCTTTCCTTCGGACTTACATCTAGTTTTGAATAGAATTTTCCTCTACAGGAGTTCCTCAATTGCTTCTTCATGCATCAAGGATCTTCTCATCATCAATGATTTGACTTTCTTAGGTTTCCCAACTGAATTAGGGGATCCAACTTGTTTTTCCTCCACATATGATGTTCTACTGATATGCTCAGGTTTATTTCTAGTACTTCCTTGATGACACTCAAATGCTCTATGTCCTTCACCTCTACACTTGAAATAGGTTCCTCTAAATGGTCTTCTCTCATATCTTCCTCAAATTCTTTGGAATCCATCATTACAGTGAGAATTATGACCTCCTTTTCTACTATGGTAGAAATTTTGATCTTCTCTTCCTTAGTGGTATGAATTAGCATCCTTTTCTTCACTCTAATAGGGTTTTGAATCTTTTGTCTAGTTCACATAGGGTCTTCTTTCTCTGAATAGTGGTCCAATTTTCTAAAACATTCCTCTTGAAATTATCTATCTTTGTTCAAACTTCTTGTTTAGTTTCTCTTCTACTTTCAATGCAAAATAGTACATGCTTCTTCAACATATGTCATCTTCACTAGGCTCAACTCTTCTTGAATGTTTGTCCTCAGTCCATTGATGTATCTGGAAACCTTCTCTTTGATTGCTTCACTATGACTAGTTCTTATTATTATCTTATAGAATTCTTCAATGTACTCCTTCATAGATCTTTCCTTTTGTCTTAGGTTTTGCAATACTTTCAGCAATTCCAATTCATAATTTTTTGGTATGAATTGATTCTTCAATTTTGTCACCATTCTATTATTAAAGATCCAAGATACTAAGAAGGGGGGTGAATTAGTAATTTCTTAAATTTTCTGATCAGATACCATCCAGTTACACCAATGTAAACAATGGCATAAATAAATAAAAGCATTAACAGAACATAAAATTAGAGAACACAAGAACACTACGATTTTTACATTGAAAACCCAAAATGGAAAAAACCATGGTGACTATTAGCTCACAATATTGTATAACTAGTTATAGAATATTACAAAATGGGTGGCTCACTGCCAGGACTCACTGTCTAGAAACAAAGGCTCACTGCCCACAGAATTACAATGATTGAATGGCTTTCAGCCAGAAAATGAACTGACAAAGTACACCTAATAATTGTAAATTCAATTCTAATGTAGCTCAATAAACGAACTTAACACATTTAATTATGTTCGCACTTCTTTTCTTCTTCGCACACTAGTCACACATTTCTTCAAAAACTATCTATTATATATACCCAATCTTCTTCACAAGCATCAATTAGGTCGGCCTAATTAGATGCACTTCATATTTACCAAAAAAAATACAATATTTCAACTACAAGCTTCAAAAAAGATAACCCACATGCTTCAAGAAGTCAGCATAGACTTAAAATAGGTCACACATATATCTACATAACAAAACTATTTTTCACCTTTGCACAATTCACTAAGGAAGTCGGCCAGGAATAGATTTCAAACTAAAAAGAAAGAAAAACATTTTGTATGAGCACCAAATACATGAAGTCTCGAGAATACATTCTCCCAACATCTATAAACCATTTCCCAAAATCGAAAGCAACAATGCTCACTAGAAAAAAAATGCAAACCAAAATACCAGAGGATTTTAGCAAAATATCGGTTTAGATACCGAACTAGAATACTGGAGTAACTTTAGTCTTGATCTTGTAGTTGCAAATCATATATCATGGTGACATCAATTACAAACAAAAAGTAACAAAATGAGATGTTCTTCTTCATTTTTCCAACAATCTCCCCCTTTGTCATTGATGGCAACATGTGCCAAAACTAAAAAGAGTATTTACAGAGTTCTTCTCCCTCTATCACTAACAATCCACCACGTCACTCCCCCTTTGACATCAAGGACAAAGGGTGTTCCAACAGCTAAAAAATATTAAATAAAAGAAAACAAAGAAACATATATCAACTAGAAGATGACGAGCCTTAAAGATCCTTCAAAATACCTTCCCAAATTGTTTTTCCTTTTTCCCAGCCTTCTTTTGTTGTAGTCAACATCTTGTTCAGAGATTCCAACTCAATTAGAACTTCTTTAACACCATATGGAGTACCGGGAGTCAAATTTATCTTCTCAAGCTTTTCAACGCATGCTAGAGCTTATACAACCGAAGAGTATTCCATTCTTACAATATCACTTAATAAACTAAATTTATTGATGATTTCTTCTTTCTGTTTCTACAAGGATAATAATTTTTCTCTATGGGTAGCGATGGCTTTCCAGACTGATCTGTCTTTATCTTTAGAAACACTATAAGTAACAGAAACAGTAGACAACTGGGACTCAATGGAGTCCATGGCAATCTTGATATTCTGAGTGGCATCCGACCACTTCAAGTAGTAAGATAGAACAACAGTTGCTTCAGATTCACAAACTTTCACCACTTCCAAACTCTTCTCGACACAGGAGTGTGCTAGTACACATTTTTCATGCAAGGCCAACAGCCTTTTCTCCGCCAAGTTTTTTTCTATCTCTTGTCTTGTCTTTTCATTAAGTTCATAGGAATACTCTTTGAAGGAGTCTAACAATAATCTCATATTTTTAATAGGGGTGAGAGATGTTTCAATGGATGCACTGGGTATAGCTTCTTGTAATGTTCTCAGAGCATCTTCTACTAGCTTCATTCCATTTTGATGTGTCTCAAGAATTTCTTTTCTTTTGGATGCTTGCATAGCATCACCCAACACAACTTTATGTACAGGAGACATCTTTTCCACATCAACATATCCTTCAATCAAAGGGAGTTTCAAAAGTTCTTGAGGAATAATCAGTTGAAATCCAATTTACTTAGATATCAAACCTTTCAGTACATCACCACCAAAAGATGATTCACCGGAATGCTTCAAATATTTTACAATCTATTTTTCTTCTTCATTTTTCCTGAAGGATTCCCCAACTATTTTTTCTTCCTCTCCCTTTTCTTTTTCTTTATCTTCCTCTAGTACCTCTTCTTCTTCTTCCTCTTTCTCTTCATCCTTTTCATCTTCATCTTTATCATTTCTATTATCATTTTTATCATTATTGTTCTCTTCCTCGTTTCCATCTTTTTCATCTTTATTCTACTCTTCTTCAGGATTATCTTGTCCTTCTTCTTCATTTCCTTGACCATCACCTTCAACATTGCCATTATTTTCTTCCTCATTACCTTGCTCTTTTTCGCCTTTTTCTTCTTCAGTATGCTCTAGAGGAGCATCATTATGCATCTCAGGCTCATCTTCTCCTTCATTCTGCTCAATAACTTCATTACCAATATTAATTTCAACATCAAAATTGTCAAAAATATTTTCATTACTTGTTTCCAAAGGAACACTTTCCTCAACATCATCACCAGTTTTGAGCATACCATACTTTTATGTTGTCTCATAGATAATTTTAGCTGTTTCCTTCCTCACTTTCCTTGTTAGCTTCTTGTTTCTTATCATCAACATATTTACCCTACCCTTCATTCAGAACATTTCAGCACAAATCTTCACAGATTTCAGATCATCAGGGGTCAAGGAAGACCCAATCTTATTATATGCTACATTTATAATCTTTTCTTCAAACACAATAGCCTCAAATCTTTTTTTCATCAGGTCATCCCACATGCTTTTAGGAACATCTTTCTTTATGTTATCCCATTTTACTTCTAAGACAATGGCATACTCAATAACAACTAAAAGCAGTGTTTTATTATCTTCTTCTCCGACATCATCATAGTATTGAGTTGTGGGTTGAAGCATATTTTCAAAAGTTAACAAGGCATTAAGAGTTGGCTCAAGTTTTTACTGGGGACCAGAACTTACTAGAATATCTTGTTCATCTTTATGGTCAACAGAGGTTTCATCAACGACCTTCTTTGATTTGGGCTTGGTGTGCACATGTATACCGTACTCATGCTCTTTTTCATCTTTAGAGGATGTCACAATATGTATTCTTTTAGAACCAATAGCATCTGTGGATGCACCTTCACCGGAGGGTAAATCTCCTCTTCTTCTCCTTACAAGCTTTGCTTCAGGATCTTCTTCATCATTGATCATCTGTAACAAAAGAAAATCATCAATCACATTAGGTACAAAACTCATTTTACTATTTTTTAATTGAGGGAATAAATTTTGAATACCTTAGACCGCTAAATGAAAGTAAACGCCATTTAATATTTTTGACATACCAAATTTTCAATAGTAGCGATAATCCGACATCATCAGGATCCGAGTCCTTCTCGGCATAGTCGAGAAATGTAAGCCAAGAACCATACCAATTTAAATTAGTAACATTTCTAAGCTTTCTAAAAGATCTAATCATTATTCCTACTTTCTCAAAGCAGTAGGAATTATACTGCAAATCTCTGATGAGCCACACGTTCCTATAAAAAAGAATCAACTGTGAGGGAATTATGCAGGACATACAAAAGAAAAATCCAAGGAAGATAGAAAGAAAAATATCATACTCCCGAACATTTGATATACAATATTTCCATATATCAAAGGATATTGACCTATCCTTTCCCGCAACTGCTGATTCATTTATGTATTTCAATAAAGCGGGAATATCCCAATGCCAACGGGACACTAACACAAAATACAATTTCGAGAGAATTAAATACAATTTCGAGAGAATTTTCTCTCTAAATTCCCACTTTATAAGTGTCCAAAATTGATGAGAAAGTGCCGACAAAATAGTCAAATTTTGATTCCAATTTTGCCTAATATTGCGCGGGATTGATACCAATTGATCACTAATATTTATTGGTATTTCCGGAAAAGTAGCTAAAAACATATTTTTAGCATATTTCCACCCTGTGGAAGTAAAAAGCCATAACCATGACCTATATGTTTGAAACAAACCCCATTTCTCAAAAAGAATATTTATTTGAAGGGTCTTAAAAGAAACTAAAAACTTGAGTTCTGAAACTAAAAACTTGAGTTCCTCTTTATTCAAAAGGTTACCTATGGCTTTGTCTTCCATTATGTTTTTGAAACTTTCTTCTTTTTCTCCCAATTTATTCATTCGCAAAGATATTTCAGATAGTAGATCATCCGGATAAGATTGAGTTTGAATAAGATCTATGTTTGAACTAAAACTGTTTTTGTCTTTAGAATACTGGTCAGAGGTCTTTAAAAAAGGATGGCAAGACTTTTTGTCAAAATTGACAATTTGTGGCCTTATTAAAGGATATTTAGAAAGATCTATAATCGAAATTTCTATATTACTATCAATCAATAAATTCAATTTATGAAGTAAATTAGACGATTGATGAGAATCATGGATTAACGCTTGGTCACGTAAATATTTATCCAATAATATATTGACTTGTGACTTTATGAGTGAGATAGTTTCTTTCTCTGAGTACACAGCTCTTATTTCAGCAATATACAAACTCGCACCTCTTTGTTGTTCGAATGCGAAACTTCTTTCTGTCTACTCTTATTTAATAGCTCAGCACGTCTGTTGCTCGGGGGTTAAGCATGTCTGCTCTCGAGATAGTGGGGATTTATTGCTGTTGGAGGCAGGACATAGTTTATTTACACATGGTAGACGATCATCAGAGAAGGCTGGAGTACCCACGGTTTTTCTTAACCTGCGCGCGATTCTCTGTATCGCGTGTCTACCATTTCACCATCAAGGCATCATTATCCCTTATTCAAATAAAATTAATAATTGATATTATCCAGGTTTGTCAACCTTTTTTTTTTCAATTTTTTTTCAAGTATTCGTATTAATTCGAGGTTCTCTAAGTTTTTCAACTCTATTTTTCATATTAATATTCAATATGTAATAAATATATGATCAACGAACTAAACTTAAAGGCATAATTATTTTCCTTTGATTGCTTTATGTTTTCTAACAATTACAGTCAAAGAAGCTCACAAAGGTCATAATCTGCACCTTTCACTACCATATCATAGCCAGTATAGATTGTTGTGGCCAAAATAGAATTCTCCCTATTTGTGAAATATATCTTGTGACCTATCAAGAGAGATGTATACTTCACTGTTGGATTGGTAATAGTCTTCGTTCCTAGGGCTCCTTTGTCAAATGTTGCTCCAATGAGTTCTGTCACTACTTCATTCTTTATAGATTTTAACACAGGTACTATTCCTTTATCCCAAAGACCAGTTATAGCCCTAATCGCTTCTTTCATTATCAAGTGTGGCCTATCAGTCTAGAGAAATCTTTCATGGATTCTACTCATAATCATCTTCACAAATTTGTCATTGTAGCTGAAATTAGGGAAATTGTTCCAAACATGCAACCTTTTATCAACCACATTCGAATACTCGGGTTTTATCCCAAATTCATCACCAGTAAGCTCTTTTTCCCAGAGGTTAATCAGTTTTACTTGATTGTACTCCTTAAACTTAACTCTAATCATCATCCTAGTATCCTCTGTTAGCATTACACCATGTGGAATTAATGAAAAATGTTCCCATGGAATCATCTTCAAAGACTTTCGAAGAGTATTTTCTGTAGGAGGGCCCAGCCTCTCTAATACTTTCACAACCATAGGAGTTGCCATTCTACTAAATTCAAGAAAATTCAAAAAAACACAACAGCTCAAGAATTATAAATACCTTTTTTCTGCACACTGAACCATAGCTAGGGTTTCCACAGCTTGAACTCCAATTATCTTCAGGAATGCTCCAAAATTTCTCTGATTCTTCAAATGCTCGAATAAACTAAATTCCTTGATCATTTTATTTATAAAATAAAAATTTTCCCTAAGTCACATTTATTGCAGTAGACTTCAAAAAGATGCTAAAAACTCCTTTCCTTTTACACAGACAAATCCTAATTTCTCCACAAAGAATCATTCCTTCATATTTTCTACCGGTTCCTTTTCTAGAACCTTTGAAAACTCAAGCTTCATCTCTCTTCTTTGTGTCAACCTTTGACACGCCATTTATCCAAGGGGTTCTTACAATTTTCTAATAAAGCTCCCCCTATGACCTTGTTAGGTCTAGTTACTGAATAAATCGTCTCTACCAGATGAGGGCACAAACTCATCAATTGTCTCTGGTTCTTCTTTCTTTCTCCAAATCTTTCTCATCTCTTGCTTAATCTCATCTTTTTCAACCTTCTTCATAGATTCATTCTTTTATGTCGGATTGGTTTCCTTACTCTTCTTGCTTTTGTAGACTCTTGAAACATGTCCTAGTTTATTACAGTTATAGAAGAGAACATTCCTTTAATTAGATTGACTCCTTGTTCTGCACTGATTAGCTTTATGTCCATACATGTTATAGGGATAGAAATAGCCATTGAAAGTTTGACTCATTCTTCTTGCATTAAACTAATTCATCATCATGGTTTTGCATTCACTTGCCCTATGTCCAAATATTTTGCATGCAAAACATTGACCAAAGAAAGGACCAGGAAATTGATTCATCTTGCTTCTACATTTAGTTGCCCTATGACCAAACTTATTGCATGAAAAACAAGTTCCATTAAAGGAAGGGTACCTTTGTGCATTAGGTTGTCTCACTGGAGGTCCCCTAGCAAAGTTTCTGGAATTTCCTTTATGTTTTCATTTATCTGAAGTCTTCTGACTATTCTCAATTTTAGATTTTTCACCGACTTCATTTCCCAAACCACCTTTGTCTCTACTTGGTTTTTGACCTACAATAAATTCATCAAGCCTTTCTGAGCTAGATTTGAAATTATTTTCACATATTTTTGCCTTCTCTAGATCCACTTTCAAGTTCACAATTTCTTGTTCAAGCTTGGTCCAATGTCTAGACTTGCTTTGTACCAACTTGTTTAGACACTATTCAATTATTTTCTTCTCTTCCACTTGAACTTTCAAACCGAAAATATCTTCATTAGCCTTCTTCAACTGATTATTTACTTCCTTATTCCTATCTTTGAATTTTTTTAACTACTCCTTAAGTTTCCGAACACATTCGTTTGCTTCTTCAAGATTCTCTTTCAGATCTTTGTTTTCTCTTTCAACTTTATCAAGATCCTCAAGAGCAATCTGGAGCTCTCCTTTGTCATTCATTTCTTCCATCTTTAGGATCTACCTCAAGTTGTTAGGCTTAGCCAGAGGAATTGAGCTCTGATACCAATTGTTAAAGATCCAAGATACTAAGAGGGGGGTGAATCAGTATCTTAAATTTTCTTATCAGATACCATCTAATTACACCAATGTAAACAATGGAAGAAATAAATAAAAGTATTAACAGAACATGAAATCAAAGAACACGAGGATTTTTATGTGGAAAACCCAAAATGGGAAAAACCACGGTGAGTGTTAGCTCACAATATTGTATAACCGGTTATAGAATATTACAAAATGGGTGGCTCACTACCACGACTCACTGTCCAGAAATAAAGGCTCACTACCTACAGAATTACAAATATTGAATGGCTTTCAACCAGAAAATGAACTGACAAAGTACACCTAATAAGTTCAGATTCAGTTCCAATGTAGCTCAGTAAACAGACTTAACACATTTCATTATGTTTGCACTTCTTTTCTTCTTCGTACACCAGTCACACACTTCTTCAAAAATTGTCTATTATATATATACCCAATCTTCCTCACAAGAATCAATTAGGTTGGCCTAATTAGATGCACTTCATATTTACCAAAAAAAAATGCAATATGTTGGCTACAGCTTCAAAAAAGATAACCCACATGCTTCAACAAGTTGGCACAAGCTTAAAATAGGTCGCACATATATCCGCATAACAAAACTATTTTTCACCTTTGCACAATTCACTAAGGAAGTCAGCCAGGAATAGATTTCAAACTAAAAAGAAAAAAACCATTTTGTACGAGCACTGGATACATGAAGTCTCGAGAGTACATTCTCCCAACATCTATAAACCATTTCCCAAAACCGCAAGCAACGATGTTCACTAGAAAACAAATGCAGACCAAAATACCAAAGGATTTTAGCAAAATACTAGTTCAGATACTGGACTAGAATACCGAAGCAACTTTAGCCTTCATCTTGCAGTTGTAACTCATATATCATGGTGACATCAATGACAAACAAAAAGTAACAAAATGAGATGTTCTTCATTTTTCCAACATCGATCCCATTTGATGATTATTTCTTTGCCTCTTATGTTTTGATCCAATTGAACTTCTTTCCACCATAATGCAGTATGACCTTTCAACTTTGTTTTTGCAAACCTAACTCTTTTCGGATCTTTAATTTCTTCATATTCAAAATATTCCTCCATCTCATTTATCCAATCAATCAACTCTTTAGGATTCAAATTTCCCATGTAATTTTGAATTTCAACTCTAGGTTGCTTTCCAATTTTTGAAATTGCTTTCCACATCTTTACTTGATCGGATTCTTCTTCTTCATCATCTAGGATTTTGGAAATTTGATTCACGTGTTCTGCTTCATCATCACTTTCATCATTTTGCCTACATTTTAGGCCTCACTTTCGATCTTCTTAAACAAAATCTAACTGAAATTGCATCTCGTGCATCATCTCCAACATTTGATTCATTCTTCCAGCAACATTCGTCATAGCAAGCACTCTCCTTGGCGGCATCTCTCCCCTTGAATTGGTGCAACTTCCTCAGTTCGACAATCTGGCTTCAAGGGTTTTAACTACCTCACAATCAATGGTTGTTTGAAAACAAATGCAGTCTATCTTAGGTCAGCGATTTCACCTCAAGGAATGCCTTCAGGAATCAAAACTTGATTTGATACCACTTGGTGTAGTCATGGTAGGAGGGTTCCAAAAGGAACAATTGAGACCGTGTAGCAATGAGTCAACACAATGAAAATAACATAGAAAATAGTTATGCAAACACGAATCCTCATTAATATAGAATTCTTACATGCAACATTAGCCACAAGGGTGAATATCCAGGGCTCAAAGGCATTTCCTTGAAGGCTTACAAACATACAACTAGCAAACAGGCCTTATTACATGCCCCCAAAGGGTTATTGTGAAAAAATATTGAATCTATCTAATGATGAAATACTAACTACTAATTAACTCTTGACTAAAAATTATTACAATGCTTATAAATATGCTCCTCAAGCTCCAAGATAGATCCACGTCGACCAAAAAAGTTAATAACCCACTAAATCATGAAGGTCAAACGCAAAACATGAATAGATAACTTCTAGTAGGCAAATGCAAAATGCTCTAAAATTTGGATTGAAGTAGATGTCAATGTGTAGATGCAATATCCTGCTCCGTGAGCTGAGAAACAAAGATACAGTAAACTTTGAAATAAACTAGTAAAACTACTACTAAATACAATGCAAAAAAAGAACTGTTTTTGGTTGATACATGATTGCTTTACAACAAGGGATGCTCCTGCATCAAACACCTGGGGTTGGAAGAAAAGTGATTCCCTCACTTTCCTGGGCCAAGAGGAAAACCAAGATGGTCCACCTCAGCCTAAGAAATCTATGATGAATCCTCCATTGGTTTGGCTTTCCATTTCACAAGATATTCTTTGTATTGCTTGCTCCCAGTACTTCTTCCAGTTTTGGTATCTAATATCTGCTCAATATCCTCCAATTCCTGATGTGCTAACTACTCCTTTAAATTTGCTTCATCACTACTACCACTCAATTCTCCCTTATGAAACTTGTAGATTTCTACAAAATTTAAAATAGGTGATATACCCAATGTCTCTGGTAACTCCACTTTGTATGCATTTCTAGAATCAAATCTCCTTAAGATATTACATGGTCCAAAATTCGTCATCTTTAGCTTGTTGTATGTGCCAACTGGAAATCTCTCCTTCCTCAAATATACCATTACTTCATCTCCAACAACAAATTCCTTGTCTCTGGTGTTCATTCACCTTCTCCTTATACTCATTGTTCATGTCTTCCAAATGCTTATGAACCTGATTGTGCAATGTCTCCATGAAATCTGCAAACTCTTTTGCTTTTGTGCTCCTCTTGTCCTCCATGTTGATGTCTCTTAACTCTGAAACACCTCTAGGATTTACTCTGGTAACAATTTGAAATGGTGTCTTCCCTGTACTCTAATTCACTAAGTTATTGTATGCAAACTCTGGCTATGGTAAGACTATATCCCAACTTCCTACCTTATCTCCAACCAAACATCTCAACAAATTACCCAAACTTCTATTCACTACCTCTATCTTTTCATTTGTCTATGGGTGATATGATGAACTGAAATTCAAATCTATCTTCATATTCTTCCACAATGTCCTCCAAAAGTATACAATGAACTTGGTGTCTTTATCTGAAACCATACTCTTAGGTAATCCATGCAATCTCACAATCTCCTTGAAAAATAAATCAACAACATGCACAACATCATTAGTCTTCTTACACGGAATGAAATGTGCCATTTTAGAAAATCTATCCACTACTACCATAATAGAATTGTATAGGAGTGAATTTGCACCCCTTATGCAAATTCCCCTTTTTTCCTTCTCCACTTTCAAAAAACCAAGTTCGGAGGCTTAATTCCACATAAGCCTATAGCTTGCATCCCACTTGGCACCTGTTTTGAGTGTCAATGGAGGCATTTTTGTTAGGGACACTTGTGCAGCACACAGACATCCGCATGGTGCACTTACATCCCTGGTAGATTCATGCGGTTGAACCTACAGAGGCATTACACTTCTCATTGGGAGTCAAGTTGTAATGCCTTCTTCGGCCAACTGACCTGAATATGGTCATTTTTCTTCATCTCTCCTTCATAGTTACTCCTCCAACAAGCATTTCATCGTCTAATCATTTAGTTGATCTTCTTCACAACTTCAAGCATTCAATTTCACACTCTTGCATTCACTCTCAAGCATTCTAGCAGCACTTTTGCACCTCATTGTGGAAAATGCATCACTCCATCACTTTGATAGAGAAAGTTGGGGACAACACTATTGCAGTAGAGGCTCAAGTACTCTCATTTTCTCCCCCAAGCAGCCTTGAGTGCTCTTGGTGGAGGTGGTAAGCTTCCATTTCCTCTCCTCTATCACTTGGTTGAGTAAGCACACTTACTATTTTGTAGTGCTCTAGTGTTCCTTACTATAGTGTTTTCTTTATCTCACTTTCTTGGTTATTCATGGAGGTGGAAACACCTAAACAAGGGTCTGGCTAAGGTAGGCCCCTATACAACCACCCAACATTTTCCTCTTTTTGTTTGTAGGTGTACATGCTTTGTGGATCTAGCTAGCAAATCGACTCTTCTACGAAATCATCTTTGTCACCCTAACTTTGGTATATTTGCTTTATCACATTTGTTTGTACTTCTTGTATTTCATAGTGTTGTTTTTCTCTTTTAGAAGTCACTAGCTCGCCTGCTAGATTGTTTTATGATAGTTCATGTTGTAATTTTAGTCCTCTAGTCGTATGGATTCCAGCACACCTGAGAGACACTAGTGTGTCACGCTATCATCCTAGAACTGCACTTTCATCCTTAGACAGAGAGTTATTTAAGATATAGTGTTGAGCTCAAAAACCAGCTCACCTAGCCTCATTTCAAATCTCAAGATTACAGATTGGTTGAAGGAATTTATAGTCCTCATCATTCTCATCCTCATATCCTAACACCCCGTTAAGTTGAGGTAAGCTAGGGCAGCCTTCCACATCTTGGCCCTCCATGACCTAGGGCATTGCACATGTTGGTCCCCCTCTCTTACATTTTTGGTGAACCCGATGTGAACCAATTTCTATTCATCTATTGGTGTTGGGACCTCTCTCGTGTACTCCATGACTATCGTGTTCTTGAGTGTTGTGAATGTTTATGAGCATCACAACCCAGTCCACAACTTTCGGGTATATTGTTAGGAGAAGTATACAACACCTCCTAATGGAAAGGACAAAGGTCTCTACTGGTTTCACTACAGGCCTTTTCTTTGGTCATGTCGTTGGTCTAGTTGTGCAAGAGTAGTTGTCGAGGAACGAGATGGAATTCGTTGAAGAAACTGATCATGTTCCCACTCCCCCTGTATCTCCTACACCATCATCGGTAGACGAGCATGAGGTCATTCAAATTACTACAGAATATGTCTCCACCCTTGCTAAAGGATTGGGCGACTTAGAAAACCACTTGGAAAGAAATCTAAAGATGGCTAGAGCTGCTCGGGTTGTTAGCGAGTTAAAACACATGATGGATAAAGATTGAATAGGCATAGAGCTTCTGACTAGCCTCCTTGGTCTTTCCAAAGCGTGCACTCCTTCAAACAATCCTAGATTTATACAAGGAGCTACTTTTGAAGAGTGTGAATGACAGTTAGGAGTATCAATGAATCCCACGTCTATTTACATGGTCAACGTGTTCCCTTCTATCAATATCTCTTTTGTCTCTGAACAACCTGAAATGATCAAAGTAAACAAGGTCCCCTTGGTATTTAGCTTCACCCCCCCTATCACCTCTAGTGTTGGAGGCTTTGGCGGGATGATTGGTGGGGGCTTTGGTAGCAGTGATGGATTCAGTAGCGGAGGTGGTGCTAGTGGGGGAGGTTTCGATGGAGGTCATGGTGGTGGCTTTGACGGAGTCCCTATCGGTGGCGGTGGCTATAGTAGTGGTTCTGGTGGAGGTCACACCAATGGCGGTTCTAGAGGTGGCTTCCGTGGTAGTTCTGGAGGAGACTCCTCTGGCCCTCTATCTTCTAACAACCCCATTCTAAACACTCTTCTTCAAAATATGGGTAAGATGTAGAGCCAGTTAGCAAGTTTTTCCCATGCCTATCTTCCAGCCCTTCTTCCTGCACAACCCATTGTTAGTTGTAATCTTGAACACTCCCTTCCCCCAAGGAATGGAGATCCCTAAATTTGAAAAGTATGGAAGTAAAGGAGATCCACACATGTTTGCCTTTAATGCCTTGTGCATGGACTTCTTCCATCATGACACGTTGATGGCAAAACTGTTTCCCCGATCTCCTAAGGACACAATGCTCGAGTGGTATTGTTCCTTTCCTGACAATTCCATTTTCTCATTTGACCAACTCATAAATCAATTCCTTAGACAATTTCAATCAAACATCAGGTTGAAGATGACCTTTTCGGATCTCGTCCGATGTAAACAAGGAGATAACAAAAAAAAATTGATTTCATAATGCGCTACCAAGTGCTCCTTTCACAAATCTTGTATCAGTTTCTCGATTCTAACATGTAAAAGGTATTCATAGTGAACTTACAAAGGCTTTGGTAAGAGAAGTTCGCCCTTATGAAATAGCTTTCTTTTGCGCATTTGTGTGTAGCCTTACGAGAGTACCAACAAAAGGTTGTTCAGTTCGAGGGGTCCTCCTCGTGCTTCCGTACTGAAGGAAAGTCCATCGTATCAATCTTTGGGAAAGGTAAGCCCATTACAAATCTAGTATTTGTTGTTGATGACAACAGCCTCAGACATAACCAGAAGTTCACAATGTTATCAGAATCTTATTCTTCTATCTTGCAAAAGTTGTTGAAGGATAAGATCATAACCTTGCCAAGTCCTAAGCCTATTAAAGAACCTTACCCTAATTAGTATGATGGGAGCACTTATTTTTAGTACCATTGAGTCAATGGACATGATACAAAACATTGTATGCAGCTATGTCATGAGATACAGGACCACATCAAGGACAGTACCATTTGTCTTGATGGGAATAAACAAAATGCTAACAAATCAGTGGTGAAAGCTAATAGTGAATTGCAAATATACATGGACCCATTTTTGTCGTACTCTGCTAACATGATTATCAATTCCATTGATTTTGTTACTCCACCTGAGGCCTATGTTAACATGGTCATGATAACTTCCACTGCTTCACCTAGACCTGGTTCACTGGACATTACATTCACATCACAAGATTTTCCCTTAAACAATAAACCCTCACCTCTCTACATTCTCGCTTGCATCAATGGTAACATTGTGACAGGAGTCTTGATAGACCCCACGAGCCATGTGAATGTTATCACAGAAGAAACATTAGTATTAAATTCATTACAAAAGGAAGAATATGAAGAAACAAAATCTACCATTCTTACACATGATGGTATGTGCCTTAAACCTTATGGCTCGATAACTTTGTCTGTCCTGGTTGGACCCAGGGTTGTTGACATGATTTTTGATGTTATCCCTGAGTCGGATCTATTCAAGTTGAAGCTAGGCATACCTTAGTTAGCTTCCATGAATGGAATCACCTTCATTATTCACAAGTGTTTAAAATTATCCAAAGAAGGTGTCGTGCATGTAGTGCATGACACTAGATATCAACCCTTGGTGTCCTATGCTGGGTATCTGTTGGATCACTTTTGGCCCTCCCCAATTAGTCTGCTTCCTCTGAGAATAGACCTACTTTACAAGAATTATGTAAAGTATAAAACTAGCATCCAAGGACAACTGAAACTGACCCTTCCCATAATAAAACAATCAGTTGCCTCCTCTTCCTGAGAGGAGAAGGAGAAGCCTATACCGACTGCTCTCTCTTCCCATAAAGGAAAAGAGAAGTCCACGCCGGCTCCCTCTCCTCCCCGTAAAGGTAAAGAGAAGGTTGCCTTCTCCCAGACTGCCTCATCCTCTCCCCTTTCTTGGGAAGAGTATTGGATGAGCCAGCTCGGTGGCTATCCGCTAAGTCCAATGATTCCTCCTTAGCGTAGGCCTAAGCTCAGGATCACGGATCGCCCTAATGAATACCCCAGACCATTGTACTAATTATACGGTAGAAAGAAATTTTTCCAAAGGGAATTCAATCTGTGACCTCCTACCGCTCCTGCTCCTAAGGCAGGGAATGGGGAGAGGCCTGTTGTCGAGGCTCTTCAGCTTACTCCCCCTGTTGCTCCTCAACCTGTTCCTCCTACTCCCATTCAAAAATCCATTCCTCCACCGAGAATGACTAAAGTGGACATTCCCATGGTTGAGTAGGATCCTTCTATTCCTTCATAGCCTATGGCCTCCAACTCAAAGAGTCATAGAAACTGCCTTGTGCGTGAGCACAAGCATCGATGAAAGGATCTCTTGGCTAAGCAGGCCACCTCGCAAAGGAAGGAGGAAGAAGTGACTGCCCCTGCTCCAAGCCCTCCTGCAGTTTCGCCCTCTTCCCTTCCTTCTACTTCTCTTTAGTCTAGTCTTGCACTACTTTTGGCTTCCATTGTGACCATGAATGTGCCTAACCCCAAGGGGGTACAAGTGTTCATTGTTCCTTTAGTGGAACCACCTCTAGTGGAACCACCTTTGTTGATGTCCATTCCAAATATAAAGCCTTTCTCAAAGCCCACGGATATGATTAATACCTCGGTTGTGTCCACTGTGGTTTTTTCCTCATCTTCCTTCACACCTTTAGCCTTGTCTATGGGGTTTTCATCTCCTCCGATGAAGCAAAAGGTGGAGTGTGGTCCTTCTAGCAGCGAAGGATTTAAGAGGACCCTGCCTTCTCTCCAAGGTGGCCCCGCGTTGACTTGTTATGTCTTGGTGATGGAACCAATCCTAGCTTCTCCTAAGTTTTTCACTACTCCTAAGTTATTTGATGAGCCTAGTGGTGAATCTCAGGTGCAGCTTACCCCATCCACTGAAGCTAGACACGACACTCCTGTGGGGTACATGTTTAACTCTATGGATGAAGTCCCAGCCTTGTCAACAATCTTCACGAATTCGTTGACCTTAGCTCCACAAGAGCTTGATGGAGAGGACCTTGAGGGGCCTTCTTCCTTATCCCTTGTTGCGAGAGGGCCGAATTCTCCTCCTCTTAACATCCCACCACTACAGGCTCATCCTCATTCCTCATACGATGACCAAGAGTGGGAAGTGGGTGACCTCTTGGACAATCAGTGTTAGGAGAAGACCTCTTCTTGATCTTTTGTGTGTGTATGTGTTTTGTGAAGTGTCCCCCCATGATCGTGCTATGTGTGTTTGGATGACCCTCATCACCCTTGTTGTGCTTGGATATAGGCATGGTCTTTTGTGTTGTGAACCTTCTTCTATTTGTATCATCATTCTTCCATGTTTGTACTTGATTTTTGAAAATTTGGGGATGATGCAAAGTGTTGGGGGCATCTAGGCTTCCCTTCCATGTTGACCCAATTTTTTATTTTTACTTTTTTTTCCATGCATTCTTCTCGATTTGGTTGGGGATTGATGATCTTTCGCCTTGCACCATGGTTACCTATTATTTATATGAGCTTGGATAGATCTGACTCTACTAAACTAGATCCCCCTATCCCCTTCATTTATCTTTTTCTCTTTTTCTTTCTCTTGATCTTCTTTGCTTGAGTTGTCCCTCTCATGTGTGACAATGCCTTTCTTCAACATTTCGATTTTCATAAAATGCATTTGTTTCCAATGAATATTTTTCTTGAAAATATTCTAAAACATTTCTTTAGAATCATATTCTCAACTCAAAATACTAATAGAACACATTTCCTCATCATGGGTTTGTAAAGAAAGGACTTGGAAACTCTCCTCTAAAGCAGGAACAACTTTGATCTTCCCCTCACATGGGGGCAGATTCTTCCTTTCGAATTCCCTGATGAAGTGAACATCTTTTAAAAGGATCCCTTGATGATGGATCACTCTAAGAAAGAAAAACATTCACTTTTGAATTGTGCATCCCTTGAGTGGACCCCCTTCTCCACGACAGGTTCCCAAGGGACCCCCTTTGAAAGATCTTATCTTGAGTGAAATCATTCACATCTAGCTTGGGGGAAGCCTAACTAAAACTCACTTTTCAAATAGCACATCCCTTGAGTGGACCGCTCTTCTTTTGAATGGCTTTTGAGGGACCCCTTTGAAAGACTTCCAAATTATTGATGATTTGTGTGACTATCTGCTTGCTTTCCTACGTGGTCGCTTCCTGACTCTACGAATTCCACTTTCTTGGGTTTCCTCCATGTGAGAGATCTTGGGGGATACCTCCCTATAGGCTTGAGAGCCTGTAAGGTGCTTCCTTTGGGTTTCCTCCATGCTAGATTTCTTGGTGGACACCTTCCTTGCAGGTCTGGAGGCCTGAAAGGAACTTGCTTCATGGGGCTTCCTTCACGCGAGAGATCTTAGGGGTCGCCTCCTTGCAAGTCTGCGGGCCTATAAGATGCTTTCTTCCTTCAACTTCATAGTTTCGAGCAACTATGAAGTCCTTCACTTGACCTGCACCTTCAAGTTTTCCAGATCATCATCTTCTTCCTCGACGGTTCAGGTATACATTTCTAACCTTACTCCTTCCTTGATCTACTTTATCAAGCACTCATCAATACTCATGCTCACTAAAGTGGGGGAAAAATGTATAGGAGTGAATTTGCACCCCTTATGTAAATTCCCCTTTCAAGTTTGGATGCTTAATTCTAGATAAGCTCGTTGCTTGCATCCCACTTGGCACCTATATTGAGTGTCGATGGGGGTGTTGTTAAGGGTCAAAACAGCACAACAACATTAAACAGAATATTACTATTATATTTCTCCTGAAAGAGAAAGATAACACATGGTGACCTAACTCCCAAGGTCTTGGTAATTGGTTCTCAATTATGTTGATATCACTCAGTGGTTGATATAACTGTAATATTCAAGGGGCCTTTGCTGGTAACAAGGAATAGGACTGCATAACATCAATTATTCTACGTTGGGGGGGTTTAAATAAAGGGAAAAAAAGATGAATCAGAGCTTCAAATCAAAGAAACATGAGTAAAATTCTTACATATCCAGACATGTATATCAATAATGAGTGTTTATCCCACCTAACCAAAACTATAGCAAGATGCAATCCATAGAATAAACTATGCTACTGCATACATCCATAATCCTAATTCAAATACCATCAACATTCACTAAACTTGCTTCAAAAAAATCACTCACTCATCATCTAAACCACGGATCAAATGAATATGATAACAACTTCATCCACAAATAATCCAATGATATAATCTTGAATCTAGTTCCTTCTATTGACTTTCATCAAATAAGAAACAATTAAGCATAGCAAAAATCACTGGCATATGGATTGATCATGTACCATTAACCTTATCAAAATAGATCCAAACTTTAAAATCATAACATGAAAAAAACGTATGAAAAACTATAAAATAACCAAGTTTTTTACTGAACCTTTAGAGTATTTCTCCTAAAAAACATAGAAATCCTAGATCTAATCTCTATTTTCTATCATCAGGTGGCTGATATTTCTTCAATTAGCCGACCTTTACAAAGTAGATTCTAATAATACATATAGGGTGCCACATGCACAAGTTTCTCAATTATCAATCAAGATCCACAATTAATGGAACTAGAACTAAACACAGAAGTGGACTCATGAACTCTTGTTCCAAGGCTAATTACTCTATTGTGCCAACAAGAAATTTGATATTCCAAGAAGAAAGAGAAACCGACGGCTAAAACTTAGAGTTGAACTTATGTCAAAACCCACAAAAGGAGGAGAAAAGCAGATAGAGTATGGTGAAAATAGTCAGTCACTTTTGCACTAAATGCTCAAGGATGTACTCATCATAACTGGAGAACACTTGTTGAAGAGTACCCGAATCCGGCCATCCAACCAATCACCTTCAAATTTGATCCTTTCAAATTCTACATAAACCAACCTTTGCATCTCCTTTAACTTGATTAACTCCTTTCTAGAATTTCTTACCTCTTCCCTGATATCCATAAACTAATCTAACAATAAATTCTCCCCATCATCTCCCCTTTGCATAATTTCCTCAAACCTACCCCTCCATCTCTCCCTTAGTTTATCCAAAGATAGGCCTTCTTTGTTTGAGGAATCTAAGTTGATTAAAATGGCCACAATTGCCTCTAATCCAACCATCTGTTGATTCAAATCTTTGCTCATTTCTCAGACTTCTTCTTGATGCCCACGAATAGCCCTAGACTTATACCTTATGATGCTCACATTTTTTTCCACAAAATCCACATTACCATGCTCAAGAATTGAATATTCCAGCAATGTGGACTTGAGAACTTTGCTAATATCCTCAAGCCTTTTAACATATTCCTTGTTTTCATCGTCATGTTTATCCAGATCCTTGGCCTACTGATCTAGATCCTCTGCCAATTCAAGAGCAGCCTTATGAATCTTATAACCCTCAACAAGAACATCATCAACCTCCTAGTTGAGCTTATCCAACCATTTATCCATCATTCCTACCTTTCTTTTCATTTGAACCAAATCATTTGCTTCCTTCTTTGTTAACAAAACTAGGGATTCAGGAAGAGCAGCTTGTTGAGAAATGGGACTTGAAACATCTTTCAAAAACCTATGGAGCTGATCCAATTGAGCCTTAAGCTCATCCTTCCTTTGTTTATATTTCATCATCCGGGATTGAGTTGAAGAGGCCACAATATCAATCAAACTCATTTATTTGTTTCTTGTAGGCTTTCCCAAATTTACCGCCCCCAACTGATAATCAGTAGTCTGCATATCATTACGGCTCTTCTCCATTACGGGTATGGCACATTTAGCCATAATTTCTCCAGCATCAGTAAGCCTAGTAGAGTGAAGAACCTGGGCCTTCTTTTTAGGTTTCTCCTTCCCAATTTCTTTCATCATTTCCTCCCAATTCAATGGTTGTGGTTGAACAACTTGTTTTCTTTCTAAGTCTAGTTTTAACCAAGTAGGAGCAATAGGAGTAATGGCTACATGGGCTGAAGAAGAAGCAACAGTAGTGGAAGACAAAGGTTGTAACAATGTAAGCCCCGGCTGAGAATCAACTTCCTGCACATTTTGTTGATCACTTTGTTCCTTTTCCTGTGCTAACCTTTTTGCTTCCTTTAAATATCCTTTTGCTCTTGCAGCCTTTTAGTTTCTACTTCCTGCTTTAAACATTCCTCTTCCTCTTTCTTTTTCTCTAATATTTGATCCCACTGCTTCTTCAACTCTTCAACATAGTCCCATGCCTCCTTGGACTTCTTTTCATATTCATCAATCTCAGCAGCCTCTCTTTCCCTTTTCAAATGTTCTTGCTCTTCCTTTTTCCTATAAGCCTCTTCTTGTGCCTTGAGCTTAGCTTCAATAGCTTCTTTTTCTCTTCTTTGTTGAGCCTTTTCCTCTTCAAGGTTATGAATCTTCTATTGCATCATCAACTTATCTCTCTCTTCTTGTATTTTGAGCTCCTACTCCTTTTGTTTTTGTTGTCAAGCTAATTCATCAGCCTTGACCTTATCTTCCAACTCCTTCTGCTTGACTGCTTCAAATTGTGCCTTGGCCTCCTCCTCTTGTTGCTTAGTTGATGCCTTAGCTTGTGCCTTGGCATCAGCTTCTCTTTTTACATCTTCAAAGATTTTCCACTGATCTTCCTCAGTCAATATGTGTTTGGTCCCTGTATCATCTGTCATATCAAAAGATGTTAATACATGATGCTCTTTATTAGATGGAGTCTTTTCTGAATCTATTTCTATATTATGTATCTCAATTTCATCCTCCATTTTCTTTAAGACCTCTACTTCATCATGGAGGGATCCCTTTGGTGATTCTTGACCTAATTCTTGTGCATCAGAGGGCTGAGTAGATACCTCCCCTACAGCAGATGTAGAAGCCCCCACTGTAATTGTTTCATCTTCCTACACCTCTGGAAGGTCTTGAGAAACCACCTCCTCTTGTGTACTAGAAGGCATAAACTCTAAAGGTTCCTTAGGTGCCATCCTTCTCTTCACCCTTTTATATCCTTGGGTGGTACCTGCAGCCTTCCTCTTCTTAGATGATGGAACCTCAACCTGATTAGTCCTCAAACTCACCCATTGAATACTCCTATCCAACACCGGTCTTGCAATATGCTTTATGTCAATTTTCTCCTGAGCATTCCAATCTATTAGATGAATATCTTTAGTACCAATCTTATATGCATCATACCCGGGATCTAAAACTATCCCATCATCAGAAAATGTTTCTAGAATGTCTTCTTTTATCCCAAACTCAACCATAAGTGGGATATGTATCCTTTCATAATTATTTTTCCTAAGGTCATATTCATCTTGCAATTCCTCCCAAAAATCCTCCAACAAATTAAAGTGCTTCTCAAAGACACTGGGAAGCAAAGCCTTCATCTTGTGCTTGGGGTCATAGTATTTCCTTGCAATGTACAAGCCCAACTTTAAATAAACTAATTCATCACAAATGACCTTAGCTACCTGAATGTGTGGACAACTAAAGGCTCCCAGCTTCATCGGAAACTTATGGCAACTAATCTTTTGTTTGTTTCCAAACCTGAAATTAATAGCCAAGGCTTGATAAATAAACTCCATTAGAATGATTCTATCACCACAACATCTAGGTAGCAAATGTGGGTGACCATCAAATCCTACTAACCTAAAATAGGTGAATGTGGGGTACTGGATAAACCAATGCCTCCACTCATTCATAAAATCCATTGCCTCGCTACTAAGCCTATATCCCGCATCACCATTAATTTTGTTAATAATGACATAAAGAAAGGCATCATTTACCCTTCTATAATGTTGATTTGATTTTTTCAAGGTGAGCTAATTATAATATTCCCATACTTTCTTCTGTCCTTGGGCTTTGCCCAATATACCCACTATTTGAAGTCTAGGAAAAATCCCCACTCGGGCAGCTACATAAACTAAATAGGATGTCATAAAGAAACACTTGGTTTCTCTCAATTTTATCATTTGATTGTGAATGTTGTCCAATACTATCATTGAATAGTCAAATTGTTGCCTTCCATCCAAAATAGTTTGAATGGAAGGAAACATCCATTCCTTAAACAGTGAAGCATCCCTTTTTCCAAACACCCTAGAAAGGAACATGATTATATCTGCAATCTCTTTACTAAATTCTACCCTCTTAGGTTGGTCTAGAAGCTTGGTTAGAGACTTATTCTCCACCCTCATCCAAGTCTTATTCATGTGAAATATGTTCTTCTCCTTATTATCACTGTAAAGCTTCAAAGCCTCTGCCTCATTCAATTGCTTAGGATTCTTGGGATCAGGTATATGAAACATAAATTTGATCATTTGAGGCATGAAGTCAATAATGACATTACCCTTTACATCCACACACTACCTAGTAGCAGGGTTATATGCTCCAACTACTACAAGAATCAACTCCGGACATTGAATAGATAGGGGAAAGAGTGGAACATGTGCCAGCCCAGATTGTATAATCATTTCCGTCCTTCCTGTGACTTGCTCCTCGGTGAATGTCTCCTCATGCAATTCCTCATAGTTAAAAGGACCCAAATTGGTGTCAGTAACATTAGCTCAGTCGAAATCAATTTTGCTAGCTATGAGGGAAACCTCCCTATGCTTACATCTCAAGGTATATGGAAGTTGTTCCACCTTGATCTTCTTCGGTCTAACTCCTTTCCATGAAGTTTCACCCAGTTGGCTTCTTTGAGAGGCCTCATTTGATGCTCCCGACATTTCTTCATTCCTGCAGTAGCTTCCTGTATTAGATGAACAAAAAATCTAAGTTAGTCAATCATATAATCCCTTCTCCATCCTCCTTAGATAATATTTACTTAGTCAAACTCTTCCTTTATCGAAGATGGAACCATAAAAGTATTAGGCATAAAAGATATATGTCATCATGTGGCGGGGTCGGGAACGAAACTGGATAAGAACCAAAATGGGGTTGGAAGCGGGACTGGAACAAGAATTGGACCAGAACCAATTGTTAGTTATCAAGTTCAACTTCCACTCTGAATCTGGTTCCAACCAAGAGTAAAGATATAGTGACATCATAATAATGAACAGGAGCAGAATAATTCCAGCAAACGGAGAGTATTTCAAACAAGGTATAGTCATATTAACCTTAAACCCTAGGTCACATGGGCCCTAAAGGAAACTTGAAATAGCATAGTTTAACCCTTCAATAGTTCCTTCATACAAAAGATCATTTAAACCATGGAAAAGGTCAATTTGTAAAGGTTTCCGAGCAAAACCCTAGTTCACTCTACACGCTACTTCCAAAAACTAGGGCACAATGAGAATCCC
>VDFB02089546.1:0-25892 GCA_007258455.2 Sequoia sempervirens
AAATAACTTCATCTATTAAATATTCACCAATTACATCACTTAAATGGCTACAAAGATAGCAATTAGCTCACATAAAAAAATTAGTAACTATAATGTTACAATGCATACTTTGCTTGAAGAGGGGGATGCACCCCAATTATCACTCTTAACCTAATATCGGCCCATAGAGAGCAGGCACCTAGGAGGGAGCAGACACGTGGTACTTGTTCTCATCGCCATGCAATCTTCTATATGAAGACTCCATAAATATTATTATTATATATATATATATATATATAGAGTTAATTATGGATAGATTGAAGCAACACCTCTACAGAGACTGGTCTGGGGTGTTGAGGACATGGTAGGGGCTAGGGACACTTTGTAAGGGATGTGCTTACACAGAGGGGGACACACTGAATTTATCTAGGGTTTTTTAATTTTTTTTATTCAGCAGTAATTGTCTCCTAACCGTGTGAAATGGGAGCTTTGATGTAGGTTATGTATGTCCACAATAGCTAGGAAAAATTTTCTATGGAAAAGCTATCATGAAATTAATTGAAAGCTCAACTTTCTTTTCTGCATATCTAAATGTTCATTTTCAATTGACAACCTATTTGTGTTTATTACTAAAGTATTAGTCATCTTGTGAAAAAGTTGATGCTGAATTTATTATTGCCATGGGAGCAAAGCATGCTGTGAAAAAACTTGACCATTTACATATAAATAGACACAGGTTTATTGAAGAGCAGAAGAGCGAATGGAATAAAGAGATAGAGAGCACTTTCTTCTAATAGAACTACAATCTAAGCAGGAAATTAAGTTAGAAGTACCATGAACTATGTGGAAGCCTTTTCTTGGTGCCCATTGCGTAGTCTCCTGAGGTTTGATTCGAGTAAATTGACTGCTTCCAATGGTAGTCTTTGTAGAAGCTTGTTTCCAGCAAATTAACTGCTTCCAGTGGTAGTCTTCGTAGAAGTGTGCTTGTGGTGAATCGCATAAATCAATTTGTAGTGAAAATCAATGGTGGGTGGCCCATTTCAGATATTTACCAAAAGGAGTAAATGCTTGCCAGATATTTACCAACTCAGTAAATGCAGAAGAATGGAATTTAAGGCATCTAGAAGTTGCCATTTCATCGCTGTCAAATCTAGAAGGTGCATTTCCATCGCTGTGGCTCCGAAAGCATTTCAATGACATAGTTGAAGACAAAAAAGGACAACTACATATCCAACTCATCCATGCATTGATTACCCGAGACCAATTGACAAGTGGGTTCAACGTTAAATAGGAAACCATGACAACTTGATGGGAAACCATGCTGGTGTGAGACTTGTTTCAGGCAAAACCTCAGCAATATATAGCCTATTGGCTAACAACACTAGCGATACCCAATTTGCTTCACATCTCTTCTAGGAGAGTCTTTGCACCTTCAAGATCTTAAAAAACTATTGAGCAATAGAACAAAATTAATAAATTAAATTCATCTTTGATCATCAATAAACAATATCTTAGAAATGAATTTCTTCTAAAAATCAATACAAATATAATCGTCTATATTCTAGAATGGCATAAATATAAAATAATAATGAGAATTAGTTGTACTTATGTAAGAACAAAAGTGATACACAAGTTGCCACATGTCTCTTACAGGACAATCTTTGCAACTTCAAGATTTTAGAGAATTATTAAGCAATAGAACAAAATGAACACACTAAATTCATTTTTCATAATTGATAAACACTATCTTAGAAATGAATTTCACTTCTCTCAACAACATAGGCATACCCTTTCTTAATTATTAGAAAAATCCTAATCGAGATAGGCAGGTGGATTTGATATATTAAAGCATTCCCACAAATTATGCATAGCCACCATTAAATATATAGTTCATTTTGGCAAGGAAGCTTATAACCTACAACTATCCAAAACCTTTTTTCTACCGTTAAATGTTTCCGTCTTAGCTTATACAACATATTTACCCATAGACATGACCAACATGACCAACAGATGAAGGATAAACCCCATATTTAAAAAAAGAAGAAGGAAAAGTAACATACCCTCCTTTTCTGCCTTGTCCCCAGTTTTCTTAAAACGATGGGCTCCCTGAAAGAAAGGAAATATTAGAGTTAAGCAAGGTGTGTGCTTTAAACTATGCCTTATACAAGAGAAACGACAGTGGCATGTAACTTACCCTCACAGCTTGAGCACAGGCTCTGATGATGCCTATTGTTTCTTCCCTTTGTTCTTCCCTTTTAAGATTTAATGTATACCTGAATCACCGAGTTGCATTCAAGGCTAATGTTGCTTGCTGTATATACAAAAACTAAACATTTGTTAGAAACATTAAGGGAATTAGAAAAGATAAAATCAACTGTATTTTTTCTATTATACTTATAGCATTCGATATTTGGATATAGGTGAAAAATACTGTAAACTATAATCCCCAGCTGTTATTCTTAATAGGTTTAAGACACACTACTGATAAAGGAATAGTCCATATTACTCGTGGCTTATAATGGATACATTTGCAGGAACAAGCAATCCACCAACTGCATTAAGCATCAGCTAAGGTTCTTCCAAAATAAGGTAATCAAGTTGATATATTGTGTCATGGAACTAATTTCTGACACACATCTCAGAATGATGGATTTTGGGTGTCCATGGTATATGCCGAAGAACCCTAATGGCTTACACCTAGTACGAGTCTCAAGTGCATTTCTGGTGTTATTCTCCCCGCATTATTTAGTTTAAAAATTCTGGTGTTGCATTGATAGACATTCAATTCAAGCAAACAATAACTATGTAAGTGAACTCAAGGTAAAGAAAAGGACGACCTATTATTGCCAGTGGTAGGGCAACAACCCAAATTGCTGTTTGTGAAGAAACTCTTGTATGTAGCCAACAAACATCAACCCTGCCCGGTGACATATGAATTTTTGCATTGCTTTGTTAGTAGCATCAGCAATAAAAGCAACCATGTGTCTCTTTGCATGCACCCACTCTACCTTAATCACCAATTGCCCAAGCCGTCAGAGTCTGCTTCAAAAATCATGCACTCTCTTGCCTCGTGAAACTAGGATCCTACACTGACATGTTGCAGCCGTTGATCCAGGCCAATAAGAGCCAACCAAATTTTAGAATAGTTTAGTGAGCCAAGTGCATTAATCAGCGTTTAATGTATGAAGCCTCCACAATAGTTTCTGGCAGGAACTAATAAAAATTGGCACAATCCACATTTGATTAAAGTAGATGGTGATTTAAAAATGCAATATTGGAGGGGAATCATCCACATTAAATAGGCTTGGAGAACATTTTCAATGGTGATTTACAACTAGAAAGGAGATTGCTCTTACATGACGTCCATAAGCATTGGATTGTCATGCTTTAAAATTAGTGGCTCACAAATCAAAATAAAAAATCTCCCACACGCTTTGATTGTTAAAGAAATCCCCCTCTGACACAAGAGCGACAGATGCATTACACGTAGCCAATGTGTTCAAACAAGAAATTTCTACCTAGCCTACTGCACAACTATCAATTACTATAAATAATTTGTATGTAAGCCAATCATCTCACACTAGGGAAGATGGACTCAAGAAGAAAGATGAATTCTAGTAGCAAGTCCTTTGTGGTTTCAATTGCAGCCTGTGTCTTGGCTGCAGTAATGCCATTTGATGCCACATACCATAGTACCCTTGATACGGTTAACCGACAACTATCAAGCCTGGCTAAAGGACTTTAGTGTGGGATCTAATCTGAGTCTTAGAACACAAATTTTATGACCTTTATTATACAGTAAAATGCATTTTCAATGTAAATTCCAGAATCAATATGCCATGAGACATATTATACCCTAAAAACTATAGTATTAGATAATAGCAATGTTTGCTGCAACTGTTATGTAGTACAAAAACATTATAGAGTACAACATCACCCGATAACAACCAATAGAGAATATAAAATTGAATTTATGCTTGTCAAGTCTAGCTTTTCTATGCTAATCAAACCTGTAACTCATATATCCATTTTCCCATAAACAGATTTGTCAAAGTTGATGGTCACTTCTATGTTGCTGCAAAAGAACCCTCTAAAATTTCTTCCCAGGAATATTTTTAAAAAAGCAATTGGAAAAAACAACCATAAAATGGGCTGGACGCATTTGTTAAGACATTTCTAGAATGATAACTGGACGTTTCTTAGGGAATGACCTCCACTCGAGTGATCTCCAACCTAAAAAAGTGGCTCATGAGAGACCATGGATTATAGAATGAGCCAGGGTCTGCCCCAATTTTTATATAACCGTGTCATGTAACCATCTTTGTAGCATGTCAATTTTTATATTGGAAGCTAAGTGCAAAGGCTTCACACTATGGGGATTAAATTGTGGCATTCGTGTTTAGCTTGAGGCATTTTTCCAAACAGTTCACTGCCTTCTCATGGCATTTTATCACCATGAGACCACATTTCTTTGAGACATTTTTTCAAACAATTCACTACCCCAACTATGCTATTGCTTTCTATTATGCTTTGATAGATTCTTTCCAAGCATCCATAGCTTGTTCGAAAGCACCTTTTTTAGGCTTTTAGCTGTAGCAGCAAGGTAATGAATTGTTTGATAAAATGCTTTGGTAGACATGTATGAAAAATGGGGTAGCATAGACAAGGTAGTGAACAACTCTAATTGACACTAATAACAAAACTAATACAACAAATAACACTATACTTCCAACAGAAACTCATCTTTGCAACAATAGACATGACTAATAGATGAAGGATAAACCCTAGATTAAAAAGAAGGAAAAGTTGCATACCCATAGACATAACCAACAAACATATTTACCCATAGACATTACCAACAAATGAAGGATATTGTTTGGATGAAACAATATCACTGAAATATTTTTCAGTGATAATGTTTTATCCAAATAATCTGCCTTTCAGTGAAGCTATTTTTAGCTTTTGTGCAAAACTTGTCTGAACAGATCTATATTCACAGTCAAACTTCATGGTTTCATCACGCAATACTCTTCCATCGAGATAAATCAAGAAAAGCTACAGAAGAAATAGAGGTCATCATTCCAGTTACAAAGCTGCCAAAGTTACCAATTAGTGAACTGCCAGTTGAGGCATGTGACATTCTCCAAGGATAGAATTCTGCCAGTTGAGGCATGTGACATTCTCCAAGGATAGAATTTAAAACAACAGTTAACTTGACTTCATGCATGTCTATCCTTGGAAATATTTATTATATAGTTGGATTCTTTCTTTAGTTGTAGATCAACTAATTGATGTAGTATTTCCAATTAACTGTTAGTTATCTTTATTTAGACATAGGAATAAATCTTGTAGATTGACAAGACTGATTGTTAACAAGGAGATTTTAGGGTTTCCTACTCCTATGTTTGTGTATAAATAAGAGCAACCTTGCTCATTATTCTCTTAATTGTTATTACTATAACAAAATTGTTGAGCTTTAGTGCCTTCAAGCTTTGCTAGTCAATATCTGTTCACTTTGTTTAGTGTATTTTGGTTGATCATATATTGTATGTTTATTTTTTTGATACAATTTGCTATCCCAAAACATGTAATTATTGTTGGAGTTAGAGAAATTAAATCTTATGTTGATAGTGCTTTGATCCAAAGTCTCAAGATCTTTCAGTGATATTGTTTTTATAATCTTTATTTCAGTCTACACCTCAAAAGTACAATGAGTCTTTGAAGGAATTTTGAAAGCGAATTTATCGTTTCAAGTGTTGCTTTTATAATCTTTATTTCAACGTTCATCTAAAAGTGCAATGAGTCTTCAAGTGCATTTTGGAAATAAGTTTGTTTAAGTTTTGTGTTAACCAAATAATTCCCCGTATACTTCTAAATTCTCTTGCTCTGAATTTACTCGAAAAGATAAAAGTGTCATTAGTTTAGGCCTAGTTGTAGTTGAAGATATGAAACCAGAGAAAACCTCTACTACAACACAAAGAGTTTTATAACCTTGTGCTCTTAGCTAAGTTAAAAAGATAGGAAATTAGTTTAATATTTCTATTTATTCATAATCAACAAAAGAGGGACCTTCTCTTCCTAATTTGAAGAGCAGTCTAACTATGCATAGTTGTTTGTTTCCAATACACACACCAAAGGTGCAAATTGAAATGCCAACATGCCTTAAACTATGCCTTATACAAGAGCAATGATAATGGTATGTAACTTACTGTAGACACATAAAAATGGCCTCAACTTGCAAACCATACTTTCTACAATGACCATGCTTCTCCCTCACATAATTCAATTATTTAATCACATCCTAACATCATAATTACTCCTCTAGGATTATTTAAATAAATAAATTACATTTATTTGTTTAAATACGTCACTAATTAATCCATATTATCATTAATTATTTAAAAATATGACCATTTATCTTTCAATTATTTAATAACATGACCATTTATTTAACCTACTTTCCATCCCACCAAATAAATAATTATAAATATTGTCTTTTGTCTCATTGTCATTTATGAATTAAATCATTATTTAATTCATAAGTCAACATTCCACCATAAATTAAATAATTTATATTATTCCAACTACCCATTTTTTTATTTATCCCACTTTCCATCCCACCAAATAAATAATTAAAACAATTATTTATTGTCTTTTGTCTCATTCTCATTTATGAATTAAACCATTATTTAGTTATTTGGTGAACATTCCACCATAAATTAAATAATTTATATTATTCCAATTACATATTTTTTTGTTTATCCCACTTTCCATTCCACCAAATAAATAATTAAAACAATTATTTATTGTCTTTTGTCTCATTCCCATTTGTGAATTAAACTATTATTTAATTTATAAGTCAACATTCCTCCATAAATTAAAAACTACCCATTTTTTCCCTACTATTGATTTGATTGTCTCCAACTAAATCTCAACCCTTCATTTCAAGGATTGCCCTAACTTTGACCTAATGTTGCCCTAACCCTAATCCTCCAGGTTATGACATTGATTCTTGGCTTTTGATCTTAGGGCTTCACCAACTTTTAATCCTGACCATCCATTTTCAATTTGGAATTTTTTAAAAGACCATTTTTCAAGTCATTTTGGACACACACATACAAGAGTTATACACAATATGGTTGAGAGCTTTTGAGTACTTGAGCATACATATTATTTCAATATTTTGCTTGTCTTTGGCATGGGCTATAGTTGCACTTCAATTTTGAGGGCAATTATACAAGTTTCCAGCAAGATGGAGAAGGCTAATGGAGGTCAACCAATGGAGGCTTGAAGACTAGGTGATATTGTTTCATGTTTATTTGCTTCTTGTTTTCATTGTGCTCTATTGTTGATTGGAGAATTAGTTTTATGCTGATTGCAATATTCTAAATTTTTTTCTAATTATATTTGGTGAACTCGACATTTTGTAGAGAAATTTGTTGTTTATTTTTGTTGTTTTGCAGGTTACATCCAAGAATTCATATGAAATCCTGTCATCTTCTTTTGAGCACAAAAATATTGACATATAAAATATTTCAAAAAAAATTCTGGGTTTTGTAGGTCTCCTTCTGAGCTTTCCATAACTTTAAACGGTTTAAAATTTTGTTAATATTTGAGAAAGTTATGACTATTTTAGTGATTGCAGCTTTTTAAAATTTAATTGTTAAAACCTGATTTTTTTTTTGTTTATAACACTTTTTTCTTGCAATATTTTTTGAAACTTTTTTTGGGTTTGAAGGTTTATGTCTAAGCTTTCCATAAATATCTATGATTTAAAATTTTGTTTAGATTTGAGAAAGTTATCACTATTTTAGTTTGTTGTTTTCATTTAAGTTTGTTATTTTTTTTTGGTTTACTAATATTTTGTTTGTAGTGTGTGGCTTTAGAATGGGGCTCCCAAAAACTGCTTCTTTTGGAGCAACAAAAAAATTGAGCTCTTATTTTTTAGTTTGCTTTGATTTCTTTTTCTTAGCTTAGTTTAGTCTTTTTATTTTCTAGTTTAGTTATTTACTAACTTTTAGTTTGGTTTTTAATCTCTTGTTTTAACTTAGTTTTTTGTAGCTTTCTCGTTGGTCCAAGACATTTATGAAACTACTAATTTATGGTTTTGCAGCTCCGTTAGTCGAAGACTCATTTTTCAAACAATGTGTTTGCAATTTCTAGTTTAGAAAACACTTCTATTGGTGCATTAAAATGAACATATGCTTGATTATGTCTGACCGTGCTTGAAGGTGGTAGGTGATTATGCTCTCACCTTGTGAAAACTAGGTGATTAGAAAACCAGAGCCACCTTATTTTTTGTTACCCTCAAGACTTAGTAATCGAAGTATCCTCTCCTCTTGCGCTTTCGAGTGATCCTAGGTGTAAGAGAAATGGTTACTGATTCTAGAACTTGGGCCTGTTCTGGTGGAAAAAAGTACTCACCCCAGAACGACTCAAACTGGTAGCACCCTGAACCCGAGGGACTTCCAGCCGGTATATAAAAGTGGATTCTTGGGGAAAGCCCAAGAATCACACGTATGGTTCCGACGAGACAAATTCGAAAGGGGACTCTCGTTGCATGAATCATGCCCTATGAACAGAATGCCCTTATTAGACACCTTTTGTTTTAGAGGCCAACCATTTTCAGCCATTGCTTGGTATAGTGCAGGGTACAATATCATGCCCAAAGAAACTCACTATTGATCCCCTTGAGTAGAGACAACAATTCTTGGGAAGTCATTACCTAAAGAACCTGAATTTGGTGTGCTCGAATGATGTTAATGAGCTATGGAGGGGAGCCAATGCCACCAAAATTCTAAGCTATCCGCTCTTGAGAAGGAAAGGTGTTTAGCACCAATTCAGGGTATATCAGTGGGCTATATCAAGTATACAAACCCTTGGCCTATTGGCTTTTTAGGATTGTCCTTGTCTTATGTGCGTTTGCTTACTTCTGAAAACATTGTGCTTGTCAAGTGTTTGTTGGATTTCTCAAACATTATTCACCACCCTTACATTTCTGGACAAAACATTCAACATTAGACAAATCAAATTTGTCTTCAAAATGTCAAGAAACTCAATTTTAACAAACTGTCGTATCTACTAAACCGCATTTGATTTTCTAAGACGCAATCGCACTGTCAAACCGCATTTGATCCCATAAACACCGTATTTGTATGCGTCGCGACACATATGAACTTCACAAAGCCACATCTGCAAAACTGAGTCGCATTTGTTAGTCCCAAAGCCGCATTCGCTAAAACCAAAGTGCATTTGCAATACTGTGACGCATCCAAAGCTTCAAACAACACATTTTCCTGTCAGAAGTAAAACCCTGATACAAAGTCAAATCTGAGTCTAAACTCTATCAATCATTTGTCAAACACTATTTCCGAAGGGATTCTGTCAGAAACCAACTTTGAAATTGCTCAAAATTTTTGACCATTAGTTTGCATTCTTGACCATAAGCTTCATCTTTCAAATTTTAGTTGCATAAATTATGCATTAGCTTGACCCTAGGTGTTCATCTTTGCATACTTTGGATTAGGTAGACCTCAATATGATTTACAACATCATTTCTTTCGAAACTAGGTTATCTTGGACTTAATCATCATTCCCTTTTTTAGTCATTGTCCTTTTTTGTGAAATTTTCCAACTCAATAGTTTAGTTAGGAAAAATCATTAGTCATTTTGACCTTGTCCTTTTGTCATTTTCAATAAGTCTTTTACTAACCAAAATCGAGAACAAAGATTGAGTTTAGAAGTGTTTAGGTATCCTTTTCTCCAAATTGCATTCTAGGTTATACCTTGCAGACTTTATTCCCAAAAATCCAAAAATATTACTTATCCTAGTTTTCATTTTAAACCTAGACCGTGCATTTATCATATTAAGTCCTTAGTCATCCTAGTTGGCATTTTCTTTAGAAAACATAGTCTTGCATTGACATCCTTTATCGAAAATCCAAAAATAAAAAACATAGGCTAGCATCATTCTCACATTTAGTGGTCATTCTCCTCATTTTCGTTTGAGCAATCTCATTTTATGGTGGAAACTAGACTTTAAAATTAGAAACTACAAATGGAAAATTTTGGACAAGACCCCACTTCCAATGTTAACAATCCCACGTATGACCCAAATTGGACATTTGAGGATCCATTCACCAACACGAATAATCAACCTCTCACGACCATACCATCCTCGTCAGACAGTCCCTTTGAACCATTCTTACACAAAAATGAATGTGGACAAATACTTGAGGAAAACCTAGAGTTAGCAGCACAAGATCCAGAATCCTCTCAATTTGTGGAACAAATGGTCCTATACGATAGAGACAAATATTTGGCCATACTCTTAAGTCAAGGAGCCAAATTACCTCAAGGTTTCAACATTGATACCTTGAGACTGACATATCCTGTCAATAACGCCAGTAGTGGTCAACCTCCAAACTCCACAAGCAATATTTTTTTTGAGACTACATCGACCATGACTACTACCTCCAACATTCCTAACACCCCCAATACAATAAACCCTACATCCATTGGAGGATCACAATCTATCGCAGCACCCACAATATCCACAACATTGTCACAATCGACGGGAACCACTTTTGGCTCCTCAACAATGTGGGAAAGTTACTCCAATCCCCTCTTTACCACTATGGTAAATGCCATGGGGGCATCATCAAGTCATACTAATCCCCCCTTAATAACTACATTTAGTACCATGAGTACACCTTCATCATATCCTCTCATTGGTTTCTCACAAAATCCTTTAGGCGGAGGCAAACGACATATCTTTATTCAAGGACAACAACAAAATGTTAACACATCAACACAGTCAAATGTCATCGCCTCCCAAGGGCATAATACGAACATTCCCCTTGTACCAACCCAACAATTGAGACAAGATAGTCAAAACACACAACCCATGGCATCATTTGCGCATCAAAATATTCATGGTCACCATATTCCCCAAATATCAACCCAAATGGCTAGGGGACACATCCCAACATACTCATCCCATATTCACACTCACCAACATACCCCTAGTCCAAATTTTCAATACCAACAACACATAAATCTGAACACATCATACACACCACAACAACCCATCCCACAACAACATGCCAACATTCACTCACAACAAATGGGGACTTATGGAGTGCCAATCAATCCTATGTATGGGACCACCAATAACCCTATAATCGATGCCTTACAAGCAAGAATGATGGGTCTAGAGAAGTCCATAGAGAACATACATATATTCGGAAAAAAATAAGAGGTGTCATATGATCTAAACATATATCCTTTTGACATGAACTTATACATGCCACCATTCCCTCCGGGATATGTATCACCAAATTTTACAAAATACAGAGGAAAGACAAACCCCATTGAACATGTACGCGAGTTTGCAACCAATTGTATGGATGCCGCCTATGAACAAACGTACTTGATGAGGCTCTTTTCAAAGAGTCTCACAGGCCCAACCCTTGAGTGGTTCTCTACTCAAAAAGATATCCAAACATGGGATGAGCTTAAACAAAAATTCATAAAAAATTATGCATACAACGTTGACATGGACACCTCTATTACTAACTTGTGCAATCTCACACAAGAAGATGCTGGTGAGACATTCATCCCATTCTTTCAAAGATGGAGGAGTCTAGCTAGTCGGTGTCACATTGACATACCCGAAAGGGAAAAGGTGGACATGTTCGTTCAAACACTTCTAGGCTCCCTAAAATATGCATTACAAGTACATTGTTGCACAACCTTCACGGACCTAGTTGAAAAAGGTGTCTAAATTGAGAAAGCCCTTATCGCAAAGGGAGAGCTAAGATACGGTCCCAAAAACACAAATGCAAATCCCTCCGCCGACAAAAATAAATATTGGGTCAAAAATAAACATGTTACAAATGACGGTGTTGTTGACGCCAAGGCTGCAAACACTATGGGTCCTGTACTAGCACTAAAAGGGGTTCAACCACCAAACAAGCCAACAACGATATTGACACCCCCTACCAATGTTCCTTTAAACAACCAAACCAGCCAAAATAATCAAGGACAATATCGACAGATGAGACAATTCCCTTGAGGTTGCACATACACTCCTTTGGGTGAGCCCATTGAAGAAGTCCTCAAGAAATGACTTCAGAATGGTGTCATCACACTTCAAGAACCAAAATCATATGACCCAGGACAATTCAAACCAACATGGTGGGATGATAATGCATTCTGCGATTATCATCATGCAAAAGGACAAAAATTTTGCTTGTCGACAACTGAAAAACATGATACATGACCTTATTGAAAGCTGTATCATTGAGGTAGGTGGATCACAATTTTCCTCCAATTCAGACCATACTATTCATAAGAACCCACTACAAGTCCATGGTTCTAATAATGCTTCCACATCAGGTCCATAGATAAACAATAATCAAGCTAATTTTTCCCGTGCCAAGTACGACTATTCTAGTGGGCTTATTATAAATAATGTTTGAACTGACGATGAATACATCAATACCATTATGATTAAGACAATGCCCCAATGCAATGCTACTACTCGAAGTGGCAAGGTCACTATTGTTGGTCCGCCTCCTACTAGGCAACCCAAAATCACCATAGCTGGCCCATCTCCTAAATAGTCGCAACCCACCTCGACCACAAAGCAGGGGCAACCTAAGAGTCAATTTAACCTTATAGACCAACTTGGAAAAACTTTCGTGCAAATTTCTATACTCGAGCTGCTTTGCATATCTCCCACGGATAAGGCTATACTAGATAAAACCTTGCAAGAGTTGTCAGTCCCTAAGGATATTGATGTCAACCAATTTGAGAACATGGTGGGATATCTCACTACGCCTCACCACGTCACCTTCTCTGATCAAGACTACTTGTCACCTAAGACTAACCACAATGATGCATTACACATTGAAACTTTCATCCATAAGCACAATGTTAGAAGAGTTTTAGTAGATGGCGGAATATATGCTCCTTGAAACTGGTTAAGGCTCTAGGATTTTCTGATGCACGTGTAGACTCTACAAAGAGTATAGTGATCAAAGCATATAATGACAAAGAATGCTCTTCACGAGGCGTTATTTCTCTTCCCATAAGAGTGGGACCAGTCATTGTGGATACAACTTGCTAGGTCCTAGATCTGGAATTCCCTTACAACATCTTGCTCAGTTGCCCATGGATTCATGCCCTAAAAGTTGTGCCCTCCACCTATCATAAATGCTTAAAGTTCCCTTTTGATGGCATGAAAATCACTATATATGGAGACCCTGATCCTTTCCAATATTGCACCAACCTAAGGGGTATTTCTGAAAATCGAGTGCCCATCAACCAAGAAGCTCCTAACCCCTCTTCTTCTAAGTACATTGACCCATCCACACTTGCACCATCTTCTGCGTCCACTTTGTCCACGCATTCCTCCACGCCACCATCTTCCACACTTCCTAAGGATGAATCCAATGTCAAGATCCAAGACCTAGGCTATGGAGAATTTAAACTACATACGACATATAGCATCACAACAATACCCAAGTCTCCAGAGGTCTATGGTCGATCATGTTTCAAAATGGAACCCAAGTAAATCTTCAAAGTTCCACCAAAAATAGTTTTCATAAAATGGGGAGACATGAGTAAAGAAGACCTTGCCAATATTAAAGGATGGCTCTATAGGGAAATGGGAGACCTACCACCATTACTAGTCAAGAAATATGGCAAGGGATATGACATGATGAACGCTAAGGGCTACGATGGAAGTAGTGGCCTAGGAAAAAATAAAACTGGAAGAAGAGAGCCCATAGAATCTTTTAAAATATCAAAGCATCTCGGACTAGGGTATGGATTGCTCGACAATGACGACCGGCGTACCAATGGACTTTCGAGTGAGCGAGTGCATGCTTCAGAAAGTGTCGAGACTGTTAAGGAAATCTTCACCGAAATTGACTCCCAAGAGTGGGAATTTGGCTCTGAAAGATCCTTAAGTGATTGTTGCCTCGATGATTTGTTGGTCGAAACATGGGAACTCACCTCTAAACAAAATTTTTGGAAAACATTTAAAATTGATCAGGCACCCGATAGTCAAAATCCCATTACATTGCCCCATGACATACAAGACCCACCATCTGAATCCCATAAGTCCAATCCATCTGAAGTACCAGATGACACTAACAACCATGACTCTAAGTCCTTCACCCCTTATTTTGACAACGAATATGAGACTAGTGAAGGGGAATATTGGATAGAGCCTGATATAGAATTGGATGATGATAATTTCATTTATAATATATCTAAATCCATCTGCATGCTTTCTGCATCCTCCCCTCAATTCATCAACATTGACGATGGCATTTCCCTAGTTTATTCCCAACTAATCAATTGGGACCAACAAGGCCCGCTAGTCCTGGAAACATTTCAAAATGATGAGGCAATTTCAGAGTTTATGAGATTACGTGAGGGCATACCCTGTGGTGATCACAAGTCGAGATTCTCTATTGATTTAGATTGTGCGGCCTACTTCGGCTAGACTACTCCGTCATCCAGTCGCAAAATTAAAATTAAAAATAAAATAAAAAATGAAACGTCTTTAGGTGAAAACTGAAAGACACTTTCTGACAACAAAAAAGTAAAAAAAAGGACGTATTTGCAGGTGAAAACCTCTCTGAGGTGCCCAAAGATGGAGGACTGGACTTTCTTCCCGTAACAAAGGAGAAATTAGCTATGCTTATTGAAGACACCATAGAGGACAACATATCAACAACAAAAGATCCCAAAATAGTCCTCTTTGCTGCATCCTTGACTGAGGAAGAGAGATTGGAATTCCACAAATTCTTTGTAGAACGTAAAATCAACTTCGCATGGTTCTATTCTGACATGCCAGGATTAGACCCAGAATTAGTCCTGCACCATCTGCCACTATTGCCTAACTCCAAACCAGTTAAACAAAAGTTACGCAAAATGCATCCTCAGGTCGCTCTATTGGTCCAGGCTGAGTTGAAGAAACTTCTAGACACTGGGTTATGCTGAATGGATATCTAACCTGGTGCCAATAACAAAGCCAAATGGATTGATTAGAGTCTACATTGATTTTAGAGACCTAAACAAGGCATGCCCAAAAGATGACTTTCTTTTGCTAAATATTGATATCATAGTCGACCTCACAACAAGATATGAGATGCTATCCCTCATGGATGGCTTCTCTGGCTACAATCAAATTCTTATTGTCCCGAAAGACCAGCATAAAACAACATTCACGTGCCCTTGGGGTACATACTATTGGAATGTCATGCCATTTGGTCTTAAAATGCAAGCGCTACATATCAAAAAGAAATGACCACAATATTTCACATGACATGATGCATAGAATAATGGAAGATTATGTGGATGACCTTTTGACTAAGTCAGCAACAAGAAAAGATCATTTGAAGGTGTTAGACACAATTTTTGAAAGACTAGAAGAATATAAGGTCAGACTCAATCTGAAGAAATGTGTCTTTGGTGTCACATCTGGAAAATTATTGGGATACATTGTGTCTTGATGAGGCATTGAGGTCGATCCGGTGAAAGTAAAAGCCATCATGAACATGCCTCCTCCCAGAGGAATAATCGAACTCAGGACTCTACAAGGTAGGCTGCAGTCTATTCGGCACTTCATAGCCCAATTGGCCGATAAATGCCAACCATTCTAATATCTTCTGCGCAAAGGTATCCCCTTTGTGTGGACAGATAAATGCCAAGAATCCTTTCAACAAATCAAAGACTACCTAATGTCACCGCCAGTCCTTATGCCTCCCATTCAAGGTGTAACACCCCTCCATTTTGTTCTTTTGATCAAACAGTGTTCGTTATGTATGTTTTGCGTTGTCAGTACGTTGGTTGTACTTGATTACTTTGACCGCTCATTGATAAGCGATGTAAATATTGTGTTTTTGATGTGATGGTACTTTGTTCAGATGATATTACTATTTCATGTTATGGATTAAAATTATCATGTATGTGAATTATTGATGCTTTATGCTTTGATTATACCATTGATGAATAGAGACGTCAGTTAGCGATATTGTATTGGTGAAGGGGACGGGATTACATCACTCGCACGTGAGTGCCCTGTGATTCCGCGATTCCCTCTTCATGGTGTGTTTTAATATTTATATATATATGTATGCATGTTCGACACTTGTGTTGTGTGCAGGATACAGGTACAGGACATTGACTCCACCTGATTTTGCAGGTCTGAGCATGTCCCTTGTTCAACGGAAAACAATTGGGAGATAGTAGCTTGGGTTTCTGTGTCGTGACATCACCCTAGCCATAGTGGGTCGTCGGGTTGTCAGTTGGTATAAGTTATTTTCTTGTCATCTCGTCTCTCTTTGCTTGCGTGATTAAATTTCCTAGTGAAATGGTGTTTGCTTTATTTAAATTTATTGCCAAAATTCATAAAAGAGTGCTTGTTAAATAATCAATTAATTTAATTCAATCAATAAAATGACCTAATCATGAATTAGATTTATTGTTGATTAATTAAATTAGTTCAATTGTGTTAGCATTAATAGATATTGTGGCAAATCAAAAAATAGTAATTGCCTTGCATTCCTCTTGAAATAAAATAAAATATGTTTTTTTTGTTAAATGCAATTAGCAAATTCAATTTTGTGGATAAAAGAGAATTTAATTGGCTTTTGGGGTGCAAATAGAATTTTGTTTTAAATAATTGTTATGCATTTGAAATGGGAAATAGAATTGTTTTAGTAAATTTCAAAAATGAAAATATCCAAAAATATCCAAAATAGCAATAACTATGGTGGGTGAACCCAAATTAGGGGTTTGACAATTTTGGAGAAGGGCATAAGGAAATGCATTTTCTTTTTTGAATTATCTTTTTTTGAAAATGGTAATTTTGGAGAGCAACAAGAAACTTGAAAATTCTTGGAGAAAATTTTGAAGAAGGATTGGAAAGATTGGTTGAAGCAAAATTTGAAGGAGAGCAACCTCCATTGAAGGATTCAAATAGCTTGGAGAAAAACAAAAGGTTCCATGTTTTTTTTTTATTATTATGCAATCTCATTTTGAAATCCTATTGCTTTTTGTTTGAAATGGTTCAATTTGTTAATGGAATTCAAACTTTGATTGAAAACCCATGAGAAGATCTTCATTTGAATTTGAACAAAAGAACTCTCAAACTTAGTGAAAACAAAAAAAAAGTGAATGAAAACTATCTATGAAAATCTTGAAAACAAGCATGGAAATTCAATGGTTTTCTTTGAAAGTGTAATTGCTTGGAAAGATCTCAATTCATATTGTGAGAAATCTTTATTTTATTGTGTTAAATCTTGCAATTTCAATGGCAAATTATTGTAATTCTCAGATTGAGCATTTGCTCAATCTGGGTATGGAAAATAAGCATTTTTACAGTCATTTATTATGACTGTGTATATGCATATATATATATATATGCAAATACATATACATTTATTTATTTGTGAAATGTTTATATCAAAAAAAAAATCGAACAATGAGAAACTGTGTTTTTTTTACCAGTCTGGGTTTTACCCAGAATTTCTGCCTTTTTACTAGTCAAAGGCGTGTGAAAATCCGTATGGCGGATTGTTTTAAATGATGGGCTATGTGTATTGGGGGAGGGTTTAAACCCTCGACTGCCCCAAGAATGGCGACGACTGCCTGTGGAGGCAGCGCCATCACTGCCTACATAGGCCGCCGCCCCCATTCATGGGGGTTGCGTCCCCTGTTCAAATAGGGCACGATCGAACCCTAAAATGTGGATGGCATTTGGTTTAAAATTTACTTTTTTTAAATTAAATTTATTATATTTATTAAATATAAAACATATAACATATTGTATATTATATGTTTTATATTTAATATATATAATATGAAATTTGTTTTCAATATTTTATTTTGTCAATTAAAATATAATTTATATATATATATATATATTTTAATATATATGTTATATATAATAATTTAATATTATTATATAATATATATATTATAATATGTGTATAATATATTTTAATAAATGCTTAAGTAATTATCATGCACATGTAAATATTAATTATATATATATATATATTTTATATATATGTAATTAGGTATATATATATCGAGTGTATATATATATGTATATCTGATTATATAGATATTTAATAAATATATATATATTTTTAAATGTGATTTATTTTCTAAATGAAAGGAATATTTAAATTATAATGAGTTAATTGTTAAGGGATAAATGAAAGTTGGTTTATGGGAAATTATTGGTTATTAAAAGAAAAGAAATTGATTTAAAGATATTGTGTGTATTGTGCCAACAAGAATCAAACGAACATTCAAACCCTTATGTGATTGTGCAAGAACCTAGTTATTTAAACTGTTTAAATGCACTAATGTGATGAATGATTGGATTTATGAAATCCGAAGGTAGATTACCTTATTTTGTTTGCAAGATTTCTTTCGTCGTGGGGTACTTATTCTTGTTGGGTGTTGAGTCGGTTCTCATAAGTCTTCCAGATTGAGTCATCTTTTATGTGTTTTGGGGTTGTCAGCATGTCATTCAACCTTGTTTGCCATGGGTAGCGTTTACGTGCGTCGAGTGTTATATCTGATTATCTTGGGCGGGTTTTATCTACTTCATGTCGTGGTTAGGGATTCATTATCCCTAGGTCGTATTTGAGTACCTTTGGTGGTGGCGTAGTTCCACGTGTTGTCTTAGAGAAGTGGCTTGCATTGAGGGCCGGCACACAAAGTGGTGCCAAGAGATCTCAATGTAAGTTGGTTAATTCAGTGAAAACCTAAACCAATTAATTAGCATAGGTGGTACCAACATTTAAAAAGATTAATTTTGCCTTGCTCATGGACGCAAGTGCTTGTATAGACTTGGGATGAGACGAGAAGCCTGGAATGGCAAGATCGTTATCTTGTCCCTTTGAAAGATAACTGATTCCGCATTGGTTTGCATGTGGGGCCGGGAGTCGTTAGAGGTTACCAAGATATCCCGAGATGGGGGTCAGAACCTAAGAAGACTTGCCAGGATATCCCATGCGACATTGTGATGACACTTCTCCTAAGTCTACATTATGTTTGTATTCATGATGTGATTACTATTTCAAAACTGGAAGCATAGTAACCTTTGTGTCATGTGATGTCATGTTCGTATCCTTTTTCAGTTGAGTCATGTTGCCTATGTTTAGAGGTTGTTGGTCTTGACCTGAAACCCTTGTTACTATCTCCTAGCACGGGGGGTGAGCCTTTGGGTATCACATGGTTGGGTGGAACGTGCACCTTACTCCGTTGTTTTGGCATTGGCTTTTGAGGACGAGACTTTCGTGTTGGAGAGCTCGTGGAATTCCAATTGCTACCTTGGTTTCATTTATGCTAGTTGCTCTTGTATTTTATTTACCCCTCATTGTTATCGAGGTGGAAATTTGTAATAAACAATCATGTTATTGAATTACCTCATTCTGGGAATGAGAGATGTAATTGTAATTATATAACTTCTGTCATTGGTAACCATGATGGATCTCATGGTCTTAATGAAAATCTCATGTATGGAATGTATGTGCTTTAATTAGTTAAGTGAATGTCGTTATGTTTCATTTCATGCATGTTGTATTAATTTGTGATTTAATTATCTTTGTCTCGTAACCTTAGGGGATTGTTGGCATGGGGTTGTGATCATACTTGTATTTGTAATTAAACAAAAAAACAAAAAAAAATTGTGCATTTGTTTAGTAGTTGCAACTTCCCCTAGGGTTGCGTGGCGGGGGCATTACACATGGTATCAGAGCCTATGTTTAAACACTGGGCACTCTGGGATTATGATGAGCCCATTAAGCTTTTAGTTGTGTGGGTTTTAATTGCATGTTGTGCTTAATACCCTTTTTGTGTCTGTATAGGATAATGCCTCCCAGGCATGGAAAAGGTGGGGGTCATAGACGTAGACGTTTACGCGGTCGCATTGGGGAACATCAAGACCCACCTCCACATGTTCCACTTGTTTCTGACCATGAGGAGCAATAGGCTTCTCAGAATATTTAGGGAGATGGCAATCAGAATCTGGATCCACCTAGGATCGAGGACGCTCAGTTGCGTTAGTTGTTAGAGGAGACCCTTGCCCGCCTTGGGCCTAGGTAGGAGGTAGAGCCAGTGGTGGTTGGAGAGAGAGAGGTACCAGTTCACTCTGATTCAGAGGTAGCAGCCCATATGAGGGATTTTCTTAGAGCACGACCACCCACGTTCGATGGATCAGGTAGTGGTTTGGAGGCAGAGACATGGCTCATTGACTTGACTAGGTGTTTTGCTATGCACCCATATGGGAGCAACACTCAAGCTAGGTGCGCTATCATGCACTTGAGGGGATTTTCCTCCACTTGGTGGAGATTAGAGGAGCAGAAGCTCCATTTGGATATTGGTACAGTTTCTTGGGAGTTGTTTCTAGAGCAGTTTCGGGCTAGAGTTCTTTCCGAGCATTGGAGGCAGCGTCGAGGGGATGAGTTCCACACCCTTCGACAGATGACTATGTTAGTAGAGATGTATGAGCGTTGTTTCTATGAGCTCAAACAGTATGCGGGCATAGGTGATGACGAGGGCATGTTGGTACAACATTTTCTCAGGGGCTTAAATGCCTGTATCAGTGGTGGAGTGCAGGTTTTCAAACCTAGGACCATGGAGGCAGCGGTTGACAAGGCCAGGCTCTTTGAGGAGAACCTAGCGATGGCCTTAGGTGGTCATGTAGGAGTGCAGGTGGGCAATGGTTCAGTAGTTGGGACTAGTGCTCGAGGAGGTCAGCCTCAGGGAGGTGCACCTTCTAGAGCTCAGCAGGGTCCATCTCAGAGTGGTCAGCAGCAGTAGCAAGGTTCCCAAGGGAAACATAAGGGTTTCTAGCAGAGGTAGGGGGATAGGAGTTGAAGGTGCATGAGATGCTTCAACTCTGAGCAGCCAACACAGAGTTCTCATTCATCTTTCAGGGGTAGTGTGCAGCAGTCTAGTGCACCACCTGCAGGCAGGGGCTTCGGTAGAGGCACTGGATGTTTTGTGTGTGGCCAACAGGGTCACATAGCAAGGATGTGTCCCAATAAGGGCATGTTGGGTTATTCTCAGGGACCAGCGGCGTCAGAGCCGACTGTAGGTGATGCAGGCCGTGGGCATCGAGTATTCGCAGTGGTTGACAACTGCCAGGTAGAGCACTAGGGTACAGTGGTTGAGGCTTATGGTATGTTGGGGGGTAACCCAGTTTCTATTCTATTTGATTCTGGAGCATCTGATTCCTTTGTTTCTTCATATGTCGTGACGCGATGTAGACTGGATGCGGTAAAGCAGGTCGATAGGTGGCAGGTAGAGTTAGCTTCGGGTGCAAAAGTTGCATCCCTTTCCCTTGTGCTAGAGTGTAGGTTAGAGGTTGGACCTCTCCAGACTACCTTGGACCTTCATGTTATTCCATTGGGTTCTTATGATGTTGTCATAGGAATGGATTGGCTAGAGGCTCATAGTGTAGTCATTGATTGTCGACGTAAGTCGATTAGATGCATTGGGGCATCTGGTAGAGAGGTAGAGGTAGTGGGGGTTCAGAGGCCAATCTCTTTGAGGATCATCTCAGCTATGCAGTTGAGAAGGTGTGTGCGGCAGGGTTGCCAATTGTTCGTTGTTACAGTGGATGATTTGGGTCTAGGAGGTGGAGAAGAGAAGGTTTCTCTTGATAGTCACCCCATCCTTCAGGAGTTTTTCGATGTCTTTCCAGATGAGATTCCAGGGATGCCTCCTTAGAGGGACATTGACTTCAAGATAGACTTGGTACCTAGATCAGAGCCCATTTCACGAGCTCCCTATTGTATGACTACTCAGGAGCTGAAAGAGCTTAGGTTGTAGCTTGAGGAATTGCTAGAGAAGGGTTTTATTCGCCCTAGTGTTTCTCCATGGGGAGCACCTGTCATCTTTGTGAAGAAGAAGGACAATTCACTTCGGTTATGCATTGATTACCGACAGTTGAACAAAGTGACCATCAGGAATTGGTATCATCTTCCTAGGATTGATGATCTATTCGATCAGATAAAGGGTGCTACCATCTTTTCGAAGATTGATCTCAAGTCAGGATATCATCAGCTTCGAATCTTCGAGTCAGATATTCATAAGACCGTGTTTCGAACGTGGTATGGTCACTATGAGTTCACAGTTGTGCCATTTGGTTTGACGAATGCACCCTCAGTGTTCATGAGTCTTATGAATGGGGTATTTCGTACATACCTTGATAGGTTTGTTCTTGTGTTCCTAGATGATATTTTGGTATATTCTAGAACAATGGAGGAACATGAGGAGCACTTGCGATAGGTATTGCAGTGTTTGCGAGATAATTAGTTGTATGCTAACGTGTCGAAGTGTGAATTCTTTAGGACTGAGGTTCAATACCTTGGTCATGTGATCTCTAGAGAGGGTATTTTAGTGGATCCTGCAAAGATCCAAGTGATCTTAGATTGGCCTGCACCCACGAATGTGGCTGAGATACGTAGCTTCATGGGGCTAGCGGGTTATTATAGGCGCTTTGTGCAGGACTTTTTGAGGCTAGGGCATCCTATCACCTCACTTCAGAGGAAAGGAAAGAGGTTTGAGTGGTCTGAGAAGTGTGAGATAGCCTTTTAGTGTCTTAAGGGGAAGTTGACTAGTGCTCCTATACTTGCGATACCAGATCCTATTGGGGACTTTGTAGTTTGTACAGATGCATCCTTGGAGGGATTAGGTGCAGTATTGATGCAGGAGGGTCGTGTCATTGCATATGAGTCACGGAAGCTCAAGGATCATGAGCTAAACTATCCTACACACGATCTTGAGTTGGCCACAGTGGTTCATGCATTGACGAGATGGAGGCACTTTCTTCTTGGGCATAGGTTTGAGCTGCATAGTGATCATAGGAGCCTTCAGTATATCTTCACGTAGCCCAACCTTAATGCTAGGCAAAGGCGATGGATGGAGTTTCTCTGTGAATATGACTTCGAGGTGAAGTATATCCAAGGAAAGGAGAATGTGGTTGCAGATGCCCTCAGTAGGCGAAGGCATGAGTTATCTGAGTTGACTCTTATTGTTGATTTGTAGAGTCGGATTCTTTCTTCCCTCCCAGCTGACAGTTGGTATCAGGATGTTAGATCGGTAATGGAGGCAGGAAGACCCCTTGAGGGTAGATATTCAGGATACTCTCTAGATGTTGATGAGATATTGAGACACATGGGACGCATATACGTTCCCCCATCATGTGAGCTTCACGCTTTGGTCATGACTGAGGCACATCATGCACCTTATTCAGCCCATCCAGGGGTGAGGAAGATGTATGTAGATTTGCATCAGTTATATTTTTGGCTAGGGATGAAGTGAGATATTGTGGACTTTGTGTTGAGGTGTCTGGAGTGTCGAGGGTGAAGGCCGAACACCAGCATCCAGCAGGGCTTTTACAGTCACATTTAGTACTAGAGTGGAAATGGGATATAATGTCATTGGATTTCATTGTTGGTTTACCTAACTCTTCGAGACGGCATGATGCAATTATGGTGACAGTGGATAGGTTGACGAAGGTAGCACACTTCTCACCTATGCGCTCTTCCTATACCGCATCATCCATAGCTAGAGTGTTCATTGAGGATATAGTGAGGTTACATGGCATTCCACGTCAGATTATCTCTGACAGGGATCATGTGTTCACCTCAGCTCTATGGACGTCATTACAGCATGCGATGGGAACACAGTTGAACTTCAGTTCAACTTACCACCCAGAGACAGATGGATAGACTGAGAGAGTCAATCAGATCCTCGAAGACATGTTGCATATGTATGTGATGGACCAACAGACACGATGGGAGGACTATCTCTATTTGGTAGAGTTTTCCTATAATAATGGCTTTCAGAGTTCTATCGGTATGGCTCCATTCCAGACATTGTATGGGTGACCATGTCCCACTCCCTTGAGTTGGGATCGGCTAGAGGACAGAGTAACTTTGGGTCCTGAGATGTTGCAGGATATGGAGCAGCAGGTGGATAGGATTATAGAGCACTTGGTGGCAGTGCAAGATAGGCAGAAGAAGTATGTGAATGCGCATAGAGTGGATCGTCAGTTTTCCATAAGTGATAGAGTCTTCTTGCATGTGCGTCCATGAAAGAGTCCAATCCGTTATGGAAAAGGCTCTAAGTTGGCGCCTCGCTTTGTTGGACCCTTCGAGATTCCCGAGAAGATTGGTCCTGTTGCTTACCGTCTTGCTTTACTGCCCACTCTCTCACATGTGCACGACGTATTTCATGTATCAGTTCTTCGGTCGTACCATCTAGACATTTCTCATGTCCTTGATTGAAATGCCTTGCAGGTAGAGGACAGGCAGCTGGCTTTGGAGCCCGTGGCCGTGGTGGAGCGCAGAATGCTCGCTCTTCGAGGGCGAGATATTGATTAGGTTAGGATTCAGTGGGATCCTAGAGATGACACATCATCCACTTGGGAAGATGCAGCTAGGATGAGGGAACTTTATCCCTACTTGTTTGTAGGCTTCTAGGAGTAAGCCTGACCCTAGGGGGGGAGGATGTAAAACCCCTCCATTTTGTTCTTTGATCGAATAGTGTTCGTTATGTATGTTTTGCGTTGTCAGCACGTTGGTTGTACTTGATTACTTTGACTGTTCATTGATAAGCGATGTAAATATTGTGTTTTTGACGTGATGGTACTTTGTTTAGATGATATTACTATTTCATTTTATGGATTAAAATTATCATGTATGTGAATTATTGATGCTTAATGCTTTGATTATACCATTGATGAATAGAGGCGTTAGTTAGCAATATTGTATTGGTGAAGGGGACAGGATCACATCACTCACACGCGAGTGCCCTGTGATTCCGCGATTCCCTCTTCACGGTGTGTTTTAATATTTATATATATATGTATGCATGTTCGACACTCGTGTTGTGCGTAGGATACAGGTATAGGACATTGACTCCACCTGATTTTGTAGGTCTGAGCATGTCCCTTGTTCAATGAAAAAAATTGGGAGATAGTAGCTTGGGTTTCTGTGTCGTGACATCACCCTAGCCATAGTGGGTCGTCGGGTTGTTAGTTGGGATAAGTTATTTTCTTGTCATCTCATCTCTCTTTGCTTGTGTGATTAAATTTCCTAGTGAAATGGTGTTTGCTTTATTTAAATTTATTGCCAAAATTCATAAAAGAGTGCTTGTTAATTAATTAATTAATTTAATTCAATCAATAAAATGACCTAATCATGAATTAGATTTATTGTTGATTAATTAAATTAGTTCAATTGTGTTAGCATTAATAGAGACTGTGGCAAATCAAAAAAATAGTAATTTCCTTGCATTCCTCTTGAAATAAAATTAAAAATGTTTTTTTTGTTAAATGCAATTAGCAAATTCAATTTTGTGGATAAAAGAGAATTTAATTGGCTTTTGGGGTGCAAATAGAATTTTGTTTTAAATAATTGTTATGCATTTGAAATGGGAAATAGAATTGTTTTAGTAAATTTCAAAAATGAAAATATCCAAAAATATCCAAAATAGCAATAACTATGGTGGGTGAACCCAAATTAGGGGTTTGACAATTTTGGAGGAGGGCATAAGGAAATGCATTTTCTTTTTTGAATTATCTTTTTTTTGAAAGTGGTAATTTTGGAGAGCAACAAGAAACTTGAAAATTCTTGGAGAAAATTTTGAAGAAGGATTGGAAAGATTGGTTGAAGCAAAATTTGAAGGAGAGCAACCTCCATTGAAGGATTCAAATAGCTTGGAGAAAAACAAAAGGTTCCATGTTTTTTTTTATTATTATGCAATCTCATTTTGAAATCCTATTGCTTTTTGTTCGAAATGGTTCAATTTGTTAATGGAATTCAAACTTTGATTGAAAACCCATGAGAAGATCTTCATTTGAA
>VDFB02089547.1:0-13561 GCA_007258455.2 Sequoia sempervirens
TTGTTCTTTGTTTGGCATTGGTTTGGAGACATGTTTGAAAACATTTATGTTGTTGATCAGAGTTATGACAGTGAAGCCTACAAGTTCTACAGACTAATTTGGGACCCAGGCACTGACATGTTTGATGCATTTACTTTTGTGAACCAAGAAATGTTGCTCCACCTTTGGTATGCAGATGTTTCAATCAGGGTAGCACAACGGATTAGAGGAACAGTGTTCTTGAGAATGATTTGGAATCCTGGAATCACTTGGGTTTGCAATTCAATAGTTGATGATGAGGAAGCCATTGTTGGCTTTCTGGAGTTTACTTCCATGGAGCTCCAGTTTAGTCTTTTTGGAGAGCAGCTATCTGAGGAGTTGACAGATATTGTGCAGTATTTGACTACTCTATTTACTAGTGGTAATCAAGAGGTCTCTTGTGTTGGCATCTAGTAGAGCAGTGCTTTCATCGGTTGGTGTTATTGATCTCCTAGGTTGATTTGGGACCCTGGGATCATATTTAGTTTCAGTTCGGTTCAACATGATGATTTTGGGGTAGCATTGGAATTTCTTGAGGACAAGCAATTTTGGGAAGGGTGGACTGTAATGTCCCTATCTTAGTCATACACTCTTCGGTGACCGATAGCCTATTTCCGAAAGCTCATAGGCTCATAAGAGGTAAAATGAGGGTTTCCTATTTTATAGGGGTTCTGAAGCATTTTTTGAAGGTTTGCATGTATTAGTTTCTGATGCATGTCTAGTGGAGTTTTTTGGGTTTTTGGAGAGCTTCGGAATGGTGTGACATGCATCTCCATCGAACAACCTTTCCCAAAACTTGCTATTTTTAGCCTGTATGTTAGAGTTTCGAGATTTGGACTACGGATTCTTTTTGAGTTTTCAGAGAGCTTCACAGTGATATGGTATTCAAAGGCATTGGGCAACTTTTCAAATTTATTATTTATAGTAAGTTATATTTCTAGCAATGCCATCTTGGGTAGTAGCATCAATAGTCAGCTCAATATCCATTTCGGGCAGTGCAGTTTGGAGCATAATTGGCTTTCAGCATTTTGAGGCTCATTTTGGTAAAATGATTTATTTTAAGCCATTTAATGTTTTAAATTCATTTTAGGCCCCATGGCTTGGATTAATGACTTAATGTTGTTTTAAAAGGGGGCCATTAAGGGATTAATTAATATTTTATGATGTTTTAATGTGCCTTGGAGTTTGGACGCCAAAATAAAAGGGATTAAAGTATTTTGAAAATTAAAATATTTCAAAAGGTGAATGGGCATCCCTCTCTTGGAGGGAAAAGGTGGGAGATGAAAGGTCATCTAAGAATTCTATTTAAGAGAGTGTTTGCTCCAGCTTTTGGCATCTATTGTTTATCGTATCGAAATGTTGCTAGATTGAATTCAAAACCTGACTAAGGGGAAGCTTAGCACTTTTACACCATTCTTCACACCTAAAACTATGGTTCCCTAGATGGTCAAATGGGAGTGTGCTTCATTCAGAAGTGCATATTGTGCATCAACATTGAAGATTTTGGTAATAATTTCCAATTTGTGTTTGCTAGTTATATCATGGTTGAAGGAGATTTTCAAATACAACTTTTTGTATGATTTTAATCTACTTATGGGTATTGGTTCCATTGATTCTTATGTTAGTGGCATCCATAATTACAAGATTTCAGAATTTATTTTGGAGTCCTCAATTTCCTAGAGAGGTTTCCCTTCCTCTAGGGTCGTACCCTCTCTCTTGTTGATCATTGGAGGTTGTGCTTTCAATTTCTTGTTAGCTTTGCATTGTATAACTCATGTGAGTTGGTCGCCATGCTCTAGCATGTGTTCACTTTTAGTTTGGAGTGCAACCTAGGAGTTTTGAGATAGAAATAAGTATTATTATGTGTTGTATAGATGTTGGTTTGCATTTTAAATTATTGGCATTTTATATCAGACTTAGTTCTTTCCAAGCTATGCAATATTTCATGGGAATATATGTTGCTAGTTCATGTGCAATCCATTTGGAGAAGACAAGAGCTTTTGGGGTGAAGATATGAACAATTTATTGATGGCTTGTTGCTAGTAAGAAATCTCAATTTGTTGATTTTATATCAGATTCGTCAGTATATCATATTTTGGCTTGTTCTTCAGTAGTTGAGAAGATTTGGAGTTGAGAAGTCATCTTCATTCATTTGGCTTTGTTAATATTGTAAAAATACTTGTAATTTGTAGTTATTTATCATTGTAAGACTGTAAACAGTAGTACTATTCCAGTCATTTAATTTGCTACTTTTACTTGTGTTTAATTTTCACACATTGTAACCCCTAAATGGTTTATCGCCAGTGTGGAGAAAAGAAAAAATTTAAATCTCTCATTTCTCACCCACTGAAAAGTGGTGAATTCCCACTGTTGAGTGGATGCCTGCTAAGAAGCAGATGAATTGTTTTGCATTGTAATATCTTTCCCCCCACTGAATAAATGGTAGTGTAGAATTCTTTATGGTCAGATCATCACCTACCTTCATTTCAGTTTGTAATTCACATTCAGTTGTTGCTTAGCTTCCATCACCATATGCTATCACCTCACATTCTGAAGGATCTTGGTGAACATTCTTGGTGAAATATTATTTCCAGTTGTTTAAGATTTGGGGTGCTCCTTAACGAGTGCTTGTTGTTATTGAAAATTCAAGAAAAAATTTAAGGGGCATATTTCATAAGCATTTTGATTTGCATTGCATTTTTCTTTCCAAGTCTTAACTTGGTAGTGAACCCCTTATTAGTTTACAATTAGCCCCTAAGACATCCCTATTGCAAGATCTCTTTCTCCTTTGCATTGAGATATCTAGGGTTATCCTTGAATGAAATTGGAAAGTGGGTGTGCTTTATGTCCTAAAACCATACGATAGCACCATACCACTTTTTCTACATTTCATTTTGGTGAACTTGCATTTAGAACATTAAAATTATGATTTGGAGTGCATCATCATCCTAGATTTGGCTTGCATTAACATTGCATTAGGGTTTGCATTAGTTAATTGGCATTCTAGGGTTTCTAATTTTGCATTAGTGAAAGTTCATATAGCTTACATTTTAGCATCTCATTTCACTGAAAATCAAACAAAATCTACATTTACACTCAGTATATAGATCATCCAACATAAAAAGCATAAAAAATAACTTATTTTTTTGAAAATTTTGAATAAAATCCCTATTGGGACTCATTTGCCACCTTGGGCGAATCAGTCCATGTGCACATTTTGAATTGCATTTTCTAGTATTTAAAGTTCTATTTTTGAGTTTTTGTTTACTGTTTATAGCTTTATGTTTTAGTTTACAAAATTTCTGTTATAGTCATTTCAGTGTTCTTAGCTTATATTGCATTAGCATTCATCTCACATTTAGTAGCCCTTGTATGAGTATTTGGCATCTTATTGCTAATACTGTAGTGAGATGAAGTTTGAGACTCATGTCATCTTGCGCTAGCACAATTGTTGTGGATCTTGGCTTGTGTAGTTCTTTCACTCCTAGTATTGACACTAGTACACTAGGTATGGATCATACCCTTAACAACTCTTTACCTTCAATTAGTATGCAAGTTGAAACAAGGATTGATAATATCTCACAAGAAAACACAATTCAATTCATGAGGACCTAGCTAACCTACAACATCAAGTGCAAAATGACAAGATTTCAACCACCACCATCCCTACTATAGATAACATTCACTGCATTCTTGAAAGTGAAGATGGACTTGACCTTGTGAAAAACATAGTTCAAATCTTTGGAAAACACCTCCCTCCAACCACTAGTGCTCCTTTACCTACAAGCAATGTCACGAGGCAAGGAGGAACTCAAATTCCTCCTCCCACAACAATTGTCCCAATACCTACCTGTACCAATCCTCAAGTCACAACAATGCAACCAACTAGTAATGTGATTCCTTCCTTGGGTATTTCTGCTAGCATCCCTAGCTCCTATGTGGCATCACATGTCATATCTCCTACCACTTTACCACCTATAAGCATTCCATTCACTTGTCCTATGAACACATACACTCCTTCACCTTTTTCACTTCTATCTCATAACACAAGCAATGATCCTCTCATAAATCAACTCTTCCAAACTGTTCCATCCCTTCAAAAGCAAGTTTCCACCATCAACCAAAATCAAAATGGTTGTTGGCCTCCTCTAATGGTTTAATAACTAATCCCTTAGAGCTGTGACTTGGAGATTGGACATCTACACTAAGTAGCTATCTTACTCATCATGAAGGTGCATTTCATTGTCAACCCAGGGACATAAACTTGAAATGGGTCAGCACTGTATGTGCACTAGGACTTTACTACAGTCATCCATAAACTAGGAAAGAAACGGTACTAGAAATAAAATGTTGGAAAGAAATCAACTTGAGCACTGAGCATGAATCAACAACTACACTAAGCATTAACAATTGGATGGAAATGAAAGATAAAAATGGAAATCCCATCAAACAGACAGGAAACTACTGTGTCTTCCTTGGTTGTAGGAACAATCACAAAACATAATTTCACTGGCTGCAGGAACAGACAACTGCTGAAACTGAAACTAATTATTGAACAAAAAATAACTTTTAAACTAAATGGGTGGAATTCTCACCAAGTGGGCCCCCTTGAATGAGTCTTCCTTAACCTAAATCAGTTGCAACAAATCATAATATCATATTATTTCTTGACAACATGATTACAACATTTCAGCAATATGACTGTATTACTAACATTGGAAAATGCAAGTACAATCTCAGAACATCCAACCTTATGAAAAGGGGCATCTAACCATTATTTATAGAGAGATAAACTAATAATTAACCCTAACTACCTAGGCAATCAACTCCATCAAATAGGAGGATGCCATTTATTGAAAGCATGGAAAAGAGAAGGAAGAAGTTATGCATGCACCAAATTTGGTCAAAGCAGACTTACCCCAACGAGAATCTAGCACAACACACTCCCTAGATTTTATCAAAAAATAAACATGACCATTAAAAGGTAGTTACAATCTTTCATTCGAATTAGGAATTTCCCTCCATTGGAATTTTTTCCTCCTTTGACCTCTTAATGATCATCTTCTTAACTTTCTTGGCAACCGACTAGCTGGCAGGAGTTTCTTCCACTTGGCAAGCTTCATTGACATCAACATCTTAATGTAACCTGCATAATGAAATTAGCACGCACAAACAATTGCATATCTATAATTACCTTAAAGTAACATCCATTCAACCACATGTAAAATTAACATAGATAATTCACATTGCATGTTAATGTCATTAAAAGTCACAAGGATAAAATTATGCCCAAGGTTTATGGTTTTAAGGAGATAACATGGAAAATGTCAACAACCAAGTGCCAAAGTCTATGGTAACAACAATAAATATATAATAAACCCTATCAAAATTGAGCCATTAATTGGACTCATCAATGGCCCACCTTCATATTATGTCAAAAGTAGTCCATTGTCCTTGGACATATTACGGACACCAATGCCACAGGGTGTAGAGGTGCCTAGATTCGTGAAATATGGAGGGATGGGAGATCCTTCTAACCATGTTAATTCTTATACCGCCTTATGTAGTGACTTTGTCCTTGATGATAAACTCTTGGCAAAGTTTTCCCCTAGGTCCTTGAAAGATACAACCTTGGAATGGTTCTCTTCTCTACCAAACAACTCAATTAGTTCATTCAATGAAATTTTTGAGGCATTTGTTAACCATTTCCAAGTGCATATGACCCCTAATATGACCTTGGTCGATTTGATGAGATGCAAACAAAAAGAAGAAGAAAAGATAGCTGACTTTATCTCATGCTATCAATCGCTTTATTCCCAAATTGATGTCAAGGTTCCCGATCCTCACCTTCAAAAGATGTTCATAGAAAATTTGCAAAGTAAGATCCAAGACAAGCTTACCATTATGAAATTCCCATCCTTTATGCACTTGTGTATTTCCCTCCATGATTATCAAAATTTGATTAGTAGTCGAGATACAAAGTCCACTTCTAATCGAATTGAAAAGTCCAAGTTCGCAAACCAAAAAAATTCCCAACCTTTTAGGAAATAGAATAAAGGGTTCCTTCAAATCAACCCCCCTCAAAAAACAACTCAAAATGTCAATAACCAAGTATTTTTTGTTAAAGCCACAATACCCTTTAGCTATGGGGACCCAAAAAGACAATTCACTCCTTTACCCAATACTCTTCATAACACAATGTCCCAACTTTTAGAACAAAAAATGATTACCTTGCCTCCATTCAAAACACCTGATCCTAATAAGCCTTTACCCCCGAGCTTTAGATCAAATTCTTCTTGCCATTATCACTGACAAAATGAACATGACACGAAACATTGCAAGCATCTTAAACATCTTGTTCAAGACCTCATTGATTTATGGCCGTCTTTCCATTGGAGGTGTTAGTGATCAAGGAAATAAGTTTGTTGCCCCTCCTAATGAAAACTTGCAAATCTTTACCAACCCCATGCCAAAACATAGTATTTCATTTGTCAAATCCAGTGAAACTACAAAGAATGATGTGATGAATGTTGATACAGACGATGATAGCAATGATTCTATAGATAATGATCTTATGGATGATATGGTAGGAGTGATAGACGTCATTCCTCGTAAAGGCTGAACTAAAAATCCTCTTGACATTGCTTTCTCCTCTAAGGATATACTTAAACATGCACTCAATGGTACTCTTTACATAGTTGGTCGAATCTATGACAAGCCCACTAATGGGATACTAATAGATCTCGTCTATGGAGAGAATGTGATCACTGAGGAATTCTTACTTTTGCATGAGCTCTATCAAGATATATATGATAAACCAAAAACATGGATCAAGACACATAATGGTTTTGCATGCCCTACAATTGGATTGATCACCTTACCATTGCAAATAGGACCAAAAACATTAGACATCTCATTTTCCATCATCCCACAGTCGAACCAATTTCATGTGAAGCTCGGCCATCCATGGCTTTGCTCCATGAATACAGTCCCTTCATTTGTACATAAATGCTTAAAGTTTCCCTTTTACAATGAAATATTCACTGTCCACCATAGTGGCTTTAACCCTTTGTCCTCCCGTGGAAACTTTTGCTTAGATTTCTTTTGGCCTAAGCCTATAGAACCTATAAAACCATGACAAGACTTCTTTTTCTTGTCCTATCAAAAGTTCAAGGCAAAGAAAATAGTAGAACTATCCCTCTGAAACATGTCTCCACCCACCACCGAGTCTACCATCCTAGATGAAACCATGCTTGAACCTAAAGAAATTCCAAATAACCAAGACCAACCTAAGACAAAACCTTCACCTACCTCCTACAAAAGACCAAGAGACAATGAAAGCAACCCCGTCATGCCTCCTAGAATAAAACAGGTTTACAAAGTCAAAGAGAAAGTGGTTGAACAACCTCTTGTGGTTCCTTTTGTTCCTCCCATTATGGAAGAAAAGAAATATATGGTTGATCAACCTACTCCTACACAAATGCAACTTGAAAACAGAACTAAAAGAAACAGAGGTGCTAGAAAGCGTAGGTGTGAACATGATGCTCTTGCTCATAGGTTACCACGAAGAATTAAAGAAAATCACAATCCAAGCTTGGTAAATGATTGCATAATGACTCACTGCACCCTTCCTAAAACCAAATAATCCAATACAACAACCACGACAAGAGTTGAACTCTTCCATGGACATTATCATTCGACCTCTTGTTGTGATTAACTTGGATGATGATGATGAGTTAATAAAATTGACAAAGAGGTGCATAATGAATTGAATGCATTTTTTTCCTCTTCCATGAGCTTAAATGACAATTATTCTAGAAGGTGTTGAACCTAGTGCGGTCCTGGTTCAAAACTTGCTATTGTCCTTTGGCTGAAGTTGCGGCCTTGATTATACAATGAACATGATTGGGATGCAAACGACTTGCTTCAGGTTGACTCGCATGTGCCTTACTAGTCTTGTGCATTTTTCCTTTTACTTTGTGTGATTGCATGTGTGTAATGTGATCCCCCATGTTGTTTTGTTTCATGTGTTTCTCTCTCTTTGTGACATTCCTCTATTTGTACCTTCATTCTTCTCTATGTTGTCAATCTTTTACTTGTCGCATTTTATCTTTTGATTTATCTTGTGTTTTTCCTTTTGGGGATGACGTAAGGTGTTGAGATATTCATGTCTCTTCCATGTTGACCCAAAAGCTTTTCCTTTATCTTTTTCATTTGTCTTGTGTTTTCCTTTTGGGGATGATGCAAGGCGTTGAGACATTCATGTCTCTTCCATGTTGACCCAAAAGCTTTTCCTTTATTTTTTTCATTTGTCTTGTGTTTTCCTTTTGGGGATGATGCAAGGCGTCGAGACACTAATGTCTCTTCCATGTTGACCTGAAAGGTTTTTCTTTGTTTTCGCTCTCCTTGTGTCATTCTTCTAGTTCTATGTGTTTTTGGGGAATGATGATAGTTCCTCACTCTCTAAAAGCATTGTAGCAAGAACATACTGACCCCAAATCCATAGATCCCTCATGTGTTTGGATTTTCACTTTGAGGGAAACCCCTCTTCGTTCCTTTTCCTTCGCATGACATAGCTTTTCTCAAAACGTATCGTCAATATCGTGTCAGTCTTCTATTATTCTTTTTCAAAATTCAGAGACATATTAGCATTATTCTTTTTGCATTTCTCTTTTTCATGTAGTCTTCTTACTTTTACCTCGATGTGTTTTGGCTGTGAAGGATGGGTGGGTGTGATGTCTTTCCGACGAGTCCTCTTGGCATATTATATTCCACTCTTAGTGGCTTGATGAGACACACCACATCCCCTAAGTTGTGAATCTTTTATTCTTTGATTGGTCCTCTCTTGGAAACATTAGGCATAATGTTCCTAAGTTAAAGACCTCCACATATAAATAATAAGACTCTTTTAGCGTTCTTCGTTTTGCATTACTGGGGTTATATGGCTGAGCCTTTTTAACATAGCTTGCATGCACAGTAGAGCCATCTTTGTTTGTTCATGAGCTCAAGCATACAAATTTTGCTTGCCTCATGAAGCTCAGATCATTTTGTGTGGTGCCTTGTCAGTTATTATAGGGAGAATTATAACTTTGGTATGGTTTGACGGGAAGTCAAACAAGGGCATGACTTTCCCTTAGCCACTCACATGTGTGTGTGAGTGCATACCAGTCATGTGTGTATGTGTCTCACCTTCTTAGACTTCTCACCCAATGGACAACCTATAGTTTCGTTGCCTCAGAGTGTATGTATTTTTCAGACAAACAACCTAGATCTGATCCACATTGCATTGGACAAACGGTTGAAGCTTGATCCACCTCTTTTCCTTTTCATGTTATTTCATTTTCTTTATGTCTTTGACAGTGCATGTTTGTGCCTTGTTGTTGCTCTTTACACCATTTTCATATGTGTTATTTTGCACTTATGTTGGTTTGACATAGGACCTTGATCCTGGGGGCTTACGCAACCCTCTTGATCATGGTTGTCCTATCTTACGAGCATCGGTGCATTTGAACCCCCTTTGTAAAGCCAGACTCAAGAAATATAGAATTAGAGAAATGATTATCTGAATATTAGATGACTCATAGCCAAATTTTGAGGAAAACAAGGAAAAACTCCAAGTGATTTGCTCTCTGATGAAGAAATTTACTTTTGTACTATTGTAAGTTAAAAGAAACATCAAGAAAACATAATTAAATCAGTTAGTTCAGTGGTCCTTTTGATTTTTACCTTCCAAACATTTGCAAACTTTAACTGTTATAGTTAGATTTACTAGAACACTAGTGTCAAAATGTATCTTATACAACTGCAAGGAAAAAGATGAAATGACTCCTTCCAATCAAACCCTCTCATAGCTTCCCTACAAAAATTCTTTAAAAGCATAGTTGCAGTTTCAGAGGTGATTGAAGAGAAAACCCATTGTTAGCTATAAATTCAATGCAATAGTTTCCCAATCATTTTGTATTTATATTCACATCATTTGAAATTTTAAAGTGGTTCAGTCTAGAAATCCTTTCTATTTGCAGCGTATAGGCTTTGTATACATATGATATCAAAGTTTCAAAGAGGTTAATAAAGCGACCAATAGTATCCTCAAATTCGTTGACCTCTTTAATGTCCATTATAAAGTTTATACACAATTGATCCAAAGTTGCATTAAAAAGAATAAACAAGATAGTTATGGTATACAAATAACAAGCCTCTTTATAAGTTCACTGTAGAGTTCATAACCCACATTACTCCAATTCCCATGAAATATACCCTTTTACTATTTTAGCACTTCAATGATAGAACAATATGCCTCTAATTTGCAGCTAAGCAAGAACAAAGGGTTGTTACAAACAGCTGTAATTATACACAAGCAAATATTTTGGCCATCTAAAGCCATAAGACAAACTATTACTTATTAGGACGTTAAGAGAATCTCTCATAGAGAGACATGAAATTCGGCGCTCATGGCATCATTTGGTGAAAATAATCATTTCCAAGAAAGGCAACAAGAGAGGAATTTAAAAAAATATTTCCGGAGACTGCATTTTCCTAAATATTGTTACATTACATCTTAAAAAAGGATTGATTTGTTCACATGATATTAATACATTCAGTCACCAGGAAACTCTAATTCCCGTACAAGGACATGACTCTAATTAATATAATATAGACACAACCCTACTCAGATACCTATTTTTGGTTTCCCATGAGTTTCAAAATGCGACCACATTTTCGTGATGCATTTTGTTAAGTAATTCACTGGAATTGTATATGATTCCACAATTTTCAACATGTCGAACATGGTGCTCCCACTCTTGCCAAGGCATAGGCACTATCACATTCAACACAAGATTACCTCATTTCCACTATGCTTCGTTGAATGTATATTCATTCAGATGTAAACGGACTAGACCCAATTATGATCCTAGGGCATCGATTAAGTGACTTGATTATTTGTTCATTTGTGTATTCAAGGAACAATTGATTAAAGATAGGAGGGTACACAAGGTGTTTACCTATTGAAATGTCAGAGCTTGTCCCTCCTTGCTAAAATTCAATACACCCCATCTTTGTTGTATCAATTTTCTGCAAAATCCAATCTTGTTAGTGTCCCATTTTGTGTGTCAACACATAGGTAACTATTCAGGAATGTCTATTGTGCTCATAAATTAAGAATTTTATCAACCTCCATGCCCTTATTTCCACCTCTTTTTATTTCTCTTTTTCTTTGTTTTATAACTTCGGTTGTGTGTTGTCCTCTGCCTACAATTCAAAACGTCAATATATTATAGCAAGGATAAATTAGAATACAAGTTTCATTTTCTTATCATTGTTGAACTAACAATTCTATTATTTTCTCTCCACCCAACCACCCCTAAGCTCACTCTAGCTCACACAAAGCTAGAACTTCTTCACAAGCTCACACAGAGCATATCATCTAGCTCACACAGAACAATGTTTTGAGCTCACACAGAGCAATTTGTAGTTTTCACCAAATGGGGGTTCACACAGAGCTCGAGTTTATCAGTCTCACAAAACATTTTTTTCAACTCTATTAACAATCTAATTTTGCTAATGTACTGAGAAAGACATTACCTGAACAAAGTGTTTTACCTCTTAATTCTTTTTTGAAATCTGTATTCTCCCATGCTTGGCTACTCATCCCAGTTTTCTTCCTTCACTCTCTTTTCTCCTTCCTGCCAATTGTTTTCCATTCCCGCATAACCAACCTCTCTATTTCTTGAAATTAATAATAATTCCCCCCCAAAACAAAATAGAAAACCATACTCATCTAAATAACGACATTTGAATAAAACAAATAAATTGTTTTATATTTTATTAAATCCTTGTTACAATACCTTTCACATAAATAATAATTCATATTTGTTAACATGTCGTGATCTAATTAAATAAAAAACTTAATTTTAATTATTCCATGTTCATCATTAAATATATTCATTTTGTCCAATAAAGAAAGTCCCAACAAGCCAAAATTGTTATAACCCTACACCCTTGATTGTTGCTGCATTTGGTCTACTTTAGTCTGAGTTGGAAGCAAGTTCCTCCTCTCGTTAAGTGGCGGCTAGATGTAATGATGGAAAAAGGTCCCCTTAACTTGGCTTTGATTTAGTGTTGTAATATGCCTACCATATTCACATTAGGTCTTAGGTCGTTGTGAACTAAATAAGCTTATTGGTTCCTTATTTGAAGTGTTGTAAAGTGTTGTAACACACTTTCACACTTTTCTAGGGTTATCATTAATAATTGGGATTTCTTATGCTATAATTGGCCTTATTTTTCATCTACAAGCCCCATTTAATGCATCTTTTCAAGGATAATCCTGACACAAATCAATACCCAATCATAATTCAGGTGTTTCAGGATTGAATGGCCCGGATTTGGTGATCTAGGACTCATTCGCCACCTTGGGCGAATGAGTCCCACCTAGATTTCATGGTCTCGAACCTGGTTTCACACCTTTCTAAGCATTGTTAAAAATGGTCCCAAAAATCATGCCTAGTGGGACTCATTCGCCATCTTGGGTGAATGAGTCCTGTGTGGCCCAAAATCAAAATTAATTTAAATTTTTGGTGGGATTTTATCCTCCTAGATATGATGTCAGCTTGTAGTGTTGTAATTTTGGGAATTATTACATAATTGAGTAATACAAGTTTCTTTCACTCATTTCACACCTATAAAGTTGAATGAGCATTCTTATAGAAAATTTGTGTTCACAAGTGTTTACAAGAGTATTCGAGGGAAAATTATCAAACATTTTAGAGCAATATTCAAGTATCAATCATCATGTCAAGGACTTCATGCATCATGTTTGTTTTTGAGCTAACAATTGTGATGTAGGGTTTTATGATTCAAGCAAACATTTCATTCAAGATCTATCACCTTCAAGCAAGAGTCAAGATTTGCATCCATTGGAGCCATCTCATACATGTTTCCAGCCTCTTATTGCTAGGGTTGGTGAGTTACAATATCATATTTTGTTCATTCATCATTCTCCATTCTTATTTCATTTCATTTCAAGGTTTGATTATCAAAATAGGGTTTGACCAAGGAAAACCCCTATCCACTAACAAAACAACATTTTCCCATCTCTTTAGTGTGTGTTTTATAGGTTTAGATTGAAGACACATTGAGGAGCAAGTTTGGAGAATTTTTTTCAAATCACTCAAAGTTGTCAAAGTTGTCATCAAGCCTTGAAGAACATTAAAGAACTACATGTTGTAAATCAGGGTTTCAGATTAGGATATCAATCAGGAAGGACATAGTAGATAGAGAAGAGTAGGATCATACTTTGAAGCTTTAAAAAACCCTAACTGGAATGATTCACCACTTTTGGAAAATGAGTCCCAGTTTCAGTCAAAATTCAGATACCCATTTGGCAGATTCTTATTTTTGCAAAGAAACCCAAATTTTGGACTGATTCGCCCAACTTGGAAAATGAGTCCCACTCAGCATTAAAAGTAGAATTTCTAATATTTTAGAGCTCCACTCAATCATTTCTAGATTCCCAGGTGCACATATTCCTTTCTATAGTTTT
>VDFB02089548.1:0-10800 GCA_007258455.2 Sequoia sempervirens
ATTATGTCTTTTTGATTTAGATGTAAATTTAAATATATTAATATTCAATTTATAGGTTATGCCTTAGAGATTGTATATGATCCTACATATTAATCCATGAGATAATATATTTTCATATTAAATTCATCATTTTTAGATTATATTGTTACATAATGTTATGTTTTAGATATTTTATATGAATGAGTATATGAACTTCAATATTTGATACATTATGTCTTAGAGATTCTAGACATGACCTTATTTTTTTACATTCAATTTACATGCCATCTTGCATTATTACATGATAAGTATTAGATATTCTATATGATCTTACATATCAATAGAAGATATTCATATTCAATTTATATGTTATCTTACATTGTGTACATGGTGTTATGTACTAGAGATTGTATCTAATCCTACATCTTGATCTATAAGATCATATATTCTCATATCACATTCATCATTTATAGATTCCATTATTACATGATGTTATGTCTTAGATATTTTATATGATTAAATATATATGTTTCATTATAGAATACATTAAATGTGTAAGAGATTTTACTTACAATTCGATATATTGATGTTCAATTTTTTATGTTATCTTACATTGTGTACATGATATTATGTCTTAGAGATTCTATTTGATCATGTATATTTATTTATGGGTTCATATATATTCATATCAAACTCATCATTTATAGATTATAGTGTTACATGATGTTATGTCTTAGAGATTCTATATGATCATACATTTATATATTGCATCTACCATTTATATATTACATCATTTCACCATGTGTCTCAAAGATTGTAGATATGATCTGATATATTGATATTGATATTCAATTTATATGTTCACATGCTAAGTTAAATATAAATAAATTCTCATATATTCATGTATTCAATTTATATATCTACATATTAAAATATATAAAAATAAATATCCATATTCACGTTCATATTCAATTTATATATCCACATACTAAATTATATATATAGATAAACATCATATATATCCATATAGTAGTAAATTACATATAGATGCCAAGTACATATATCAATAGAATTAAAATAAATAAATACATTATGTGTGAAGTTGGCCGACAAATCACAGAGAGAGAAGGATGGAAAAGCCATTTTCTACATTCATCAAGCAATGCATGAAAGCATACTACCAAGAGTTTTAGCAGCAACACAAGCAAAGGAGGCATGGGACACACTGCAAACAACCTATCAAGGTAAGGTCAAAGATAAAGTTGCAAAACTCCAAATACTTAGAAGAGAATTTGAAAATATAAGTATGAAAGATTCAAAATATGTGGAGTTATTTTTTACTCATGTTGTTGGGCTAGTAAATTAGATAAAATCTCATGGGGAAACATTAGAAGAGACAAGGATAGTTGAGAAAATGTTAAGGGTTTTTCCTACTAAGTTTGATCCTTTAGTTGTTGCCATAGAGGAAACTAAGGATTTAACCTAGCTGACAATGGATGAATTGCATGCATCTTTGATAAATCATGAATATAGGCTGAACGGATCACACACCTCTATTGAGAATGCTTTCTCATCTCAAGCTTAAAAAATCCATGTAAGAGGTAGAGGTAGGTTCACACCTAGGGGTAGAGGAAGAAATTCATTTAGAGGACGTAGTAACAGTCCTGCAAACCAAGGTGGAAGAGGACATAACAATGAACACTTTCAAAGTCATCCAAGTGGTCAAAGACAAGATAAGTCACATGTTCAATGTCATTATGATCACTACTCTTCTGAGTGTAGGAAGAAACAACATGATCAAGGAAGACAAAGTCAAAATCCCCCAGAAAATTCTACAAAAAATTCTATGTTTATTGCATGTGCAAAGATTGCTAAAGCAATTTCTACAAAATTACCAACTTTGAATGCAATATGGTTCACGACAATCCAAATGATATTTGGTATTTAGATTCTGGCTGTAGCAATCACATGTCTAGAAATCTAGAATTATTTTCAAGCTTGGATAAATCAGTCACTTTAAATGTTACTCTTGGGAACAATAATCAAGTGAATGTTATGGGAAAAGGCACTGTTGATATTCTAACCAAAAATGGGGAGCAAAAAGTCATTCATGATGTTTTTTATGTTGCTGGTCTGAAACATAATCTGATGAGTATTGGTCAATTAGTGCAAAAATGATACAAGAATTATATGAAAAATAATGCATGTGTTATTCTTGATAAATATCCAAGCACGTAGCTGATAGCAGAGGTACAAATGACAAAAAAATCTAATGTTCCCATTAAGGTTGAAACCTAACATCAAAAGAAATGCAGCTGAAGCTTATCATATGGCAGAAAACACACAAGTTGGAACAACATTAAAGGCTGAAAATTCTCAAGACCCCTCTCAGAGTTGCTCCGGAAAAGAACAAAGTTGCAAAGTTGCTCCAGAAAAGAACAAGGCTACTCCACAATAGAGCAAGGTTTCTCTGGAAAGGCAGAAATTGAAACCAAAGATGAACAAAATGGTAATGTAACTGTTCAAAAAAATTTTCAGTCAGTGGTAAATAATGAATCTTGTTTATGGCATCTGAGATTTGGCCATTTAAACTTTGGAGGTCTGAATTTATTGCATAGAAAGAATATGGTTAAGGGGCTACCATTGATTCAAAAAATGGACAGAGTATGTGAAGCGTGCATTTTGGGTAAACAACATAAAGAGACCTTTCCTGTTGGAAAATCAGAAAGAGCATGTAAACCACTTGAGATTGTTCACTCCGATATATGTGGACCAATGCAAACTCCTTCCATTGGAGGTTGCACATATTTTCTAACTTTTATTGATGATTATACAAGAAAGACATGGGTTTATTTTTTGAGGAATAAATTTGATGCATTTGGAGTCTTTCAGTAGTTCAAGGCTCTTGTAGAGAAGCAAAGTGGTTACTACATCAAAATATTAAGGACTGATAGAGGTGGTGAATATAGTTCTAATGATTTTCTAAATTATTGTAGCTAACATGGTATTCACAAACAATTTATAGCCCGTTACACACCTCAACAAAATGGTGTGGCTGAAAGAAGAAATCAAACTATCATGGATATGGAAAGGAATATGTTGAAGTCAAAACATTTACCAAATGAATATTGGGCTGAAGTAGTAGCAACTGCTATTTATATTTTGAATAGATGTCCAACTACAAGTGTAAGAAATGTGATTCCTCAAGAGGCTTGGAGTGGTAGAAAACACAATGTTGCTCACTTCAAAGTTTTTGGATGCATTGCATATGCTCATGTGCTTGAAGAGCTGAGAAGAAAATTGGATAACAGAGGTGAGAAATGTAGTTTTGATGGGTATTCAAAAGATACAAAAGCTTACAAGTTGTTTAATCCAATTACAAGAAAAGTTATAATCAGCAGGGATGTACAATTTGTGGAGAATGAAGAATGGGATGGAAGTGTAGAAAAAATAATAAGTGTAGCATCAACTAATCCACATGATGATATGAATGATGAAGTGATAAAACAACAAGGTATTTCTCAAGCAATACCTCCTTCCACTCCCGGACATGCAACACAAGTTGTAGCATAAGCTACACCTCATTCTACAACAAGACTTTCAAGAAATTAGAATTTTACACCTACACAACAAACTCCACAAAGAACACCAGCCATAACACAATCTAGAAGTCCATCAAACTTAGTTGATAGAAGTAGCTCATCGGATCCTACATTGACAAGCTTATTGCAGTGAAAAACAAGGAGTTTAAGAGATATATATGAAGTTGATTTTAGTGTTGACACATCAAATTCTTTTTCTATTTTTTCTTTATTTTCAGAAATTGTTGATCCAATGTTCTTTGATGAAGCAATTAAGGATGAAGCATGGGTTGAAGCTATGGATGAAGAGATTGAAGCTATTGAAAAGAACAATACTTGGGAGTTGGTGGATTTCCCACAAGGAAAGGATGTAATAGGTGTAAAGTGGATTTATAAAACAAAGTATGGCATGGATGGAAATGTGCTGAAGCATAAGGCAAGGTTAGTTGCTAGAGGTTTCACTCAGTAGCTTGGTATTGACTACAATGTTACATTTGCACCTGTAGCTCGCTTGGATACAATAAGAAGTGTTTTGGCCATTGCAACTCAAAAGAAGTGGCCTATTTTTCAAATGGATGTAAAATCCATTTTTTTAAATGGTTTCATTGAAGAGGAAGTTTATGTTGAGTAGTCGAAAAGATATGAAATTGTAGGTCATGAAGGAAAAGTATATAAGCCGGAAAAGGAGCTCTATGGACTCAAGCAAGATCTTAGAGCATGGTACAATCAAATTGATTCTTATTTAATTAAGAATGGTTTCAATAGGTGTACCAGTGAGCTTACTTTATATATCAAGATGGGTGAAGAAGGTAAAATTCTGATATTTTGTCTTTATGTAGATGATTTGATCTTTATGGGAGACCTTTCTATAAGTTCTTTTAAGGTAGCCATGATGAAAGAGTTTGAGATGACTGATCTGGGTCTTATGAAATATTTTTTGGTAATAGAAGTTAAGCAATCAACAGATGGTATTTTTTATTTCTCAGTCAAAATATGCAAGTTATGTGTTGAAAATATTTAATATGTTGAATTGAAAATTAGCTCCTACACCAATTGTAACAGGATTGAAGTTAAGTAAGGAAGATGATGGTTCATTAGTTGATCCTAAACTATTTAAAAGGATGGTTGGTAGTCTGATGTACTTTAATGCCACAAGACCTAACATCATGTATGGTGTAAGTCTTATCTCAAGGTTCATGGAGTCTCCAAAAGACTCTCATTGGAAAAATGGAAAAAAGATTTTGAGGTACGTATGTGGAACAAAGAACTATGAAATTTTATATTCAAATGTAAATGATTTCAAACTCATTGGATACATGGACAGTGATTGTGCTAGTAGCATAGATGATAGAAAAAGTACTTCTAGTTATGCCTTTAACTTTAGATCAAGTGTTGTATCATGGGCTTCAAAGAAACAACTCATTGTCACACTTTCTACAGTAGAAGCAGAGTATGTTGCAACCACAATAACATCATGTCAAGCTATATGGATGAGAATAATGTTAGCTGAGTTGATGCATAAACAAGATGAAGCAACTAAGATTTACTGTGATAATAACTCAACCATTGCATTGTCTAAAAATCATATTTTTCATAAAAGAAGCAAGCTCATAGACACCAGATACCATTTTATAAGAGATTTAGTGAATAACAAAGAAGTATGTTTGGAGTTCTATAGATCACAAGATCAATTTGTTGATATCTTCACTAAACCATTGGAAAGAGATGCATTTGAGTACTTGAGAAGTTGTTTGGGTGTTTGTGTTGAAGATGAATGCTCCAAAAATTTATGTGCTAGTGCAAATGCTCCAGAACTTGAAGGAAGATGCTCTATAACTTTTGAACATAATTCAAGAATAGAAGGAAGATGCTTCAGAACTTGAAGTTAGATGCTCTGGAATTTGAAGGAAGATGCTCCAGAAGTTTTTTGTGAAGATTATCAGCTAGTTGAGATTAAGGGGGAGTGTTAGAGATATGTAATCTTAACTAATTAATTATGAAAATTCCCTCCAGCTAAGGGTATGCACCTATATTTAAGGAAATTTATTAGGAATACTTTTTGAAGATTTCAGGAGATTTGGAATAATGTTGCATTAAATCCCTATTTACTCTTACACACTTTGTGGGTAGTAAAAGATATTAATATTTTATCACTCCTTAGTTTCCCACTATTTCTTTTAGTTTTATTTCCTTTTTGTGGTCATTTTGCAAAAGGAAAGAAGCAGGAAAGAGAGCAATGCAGCTCTGCATATGAGAATATGGTGTAAAGAAGAACATGGCATCATAGCTGGTGTATTTTTTAGACTAATGAATATATATCAATCAGATTGTTGTCTATTTTCTATTGTGTCAATTGTGTGTGTTATGAGTAGCTTTTAATTGCATTTGAATGTGTTTCTTTTGCTGTTGTGTATGATTCTTATTTGCTGCTCTGTTTTTCATTTCAATTCCTCTGCCCCTATTCCCACACCGAATACAAATGGAACTTCAGGTGAAATTGTATAAAACAACATCAAAATCCTTTACTTGGTCAACTTAATTTCATATTTCTCTTGGTAGGATCAATGCAATTGATTGCAACAAAATGGAAAAATAAGATTTGTTGAATTTGCGACAAAATTGAAAAATAAGATTTATCGAATTTTTCTTTCCTAGATTACAAAATTATATAAATTTATATGTAGGAGAAGGTGAACATAGGTGGAGGTCATTTTCGAATTTCCTTCTCCCATCTGGTTGTAAACTTGTTATTATGCCAAGAGGTGTTTTCACAGTCAGAGATGAGATGGAAGAATTTTTGTAAAGAAAAATTCCTCAAGTAATTATGCTGAGAGGCATTCTTACATACACAAATGGGATGGAAGTGTCTATGTAAAGAAAAACTCCTCAAGTAATTATAGTCATATATAATAGAAAATGCTACTAATAGATCCTAAGGAATGATAAGACAAAATAATCCCAGTGAAGAAGAGGATCATGGAGATCAAGAGAATGATCCTTCTACACTAAAAAAGCCTTGGTTTATCTAGACAAGGGACCTACAATTTGAACATGTGCAGTAAACTACTTAGGAATTGAAAGTTCAAACTAGCACTTGTTTATTAGAGCCACAAAAAAAAATCTTTTAATAATACAAGGAACAATAGGAAACTACAAATCACTCCCATTTCATTACCATTTCCTCAACCTATCTTGCCTAGTGCTCCTTGTTTTCCTTTAAATAGTGGAAAGGAGTATGATCTTGTTAAGCAACTTAAAAATACTCCAGCTATGATATCCTTATAGGATCTTATTCAAGCCTCCCCTCATTATCATAACATGATTCAAAGTGCCTTAGAACAATTTTCTATCACTTATGATGTGCAACCGAATGACATAGCAGCCCTAATTCAAAGAATGAGTTCAAACATTGTTTTCCACCAAAGTGAGCTACCTCCTTTGGAAGTGTAAAAATAAATTGAAGCTTTCATGATAATACCTATTATTAATCAAAAGGGAATAAAGAAAACCCTTTTTGACAATGGCTCCACCCTTAATGTGTGTAGTGCAAACCTTTTGGATAAGATTGGAGTAGAAAAAATCCAAATTGAATCTGACTCTTTATCTATCCATGGATTTGGTAACGTAGGAAAACAAATGCTTGGTGTGATCACATTATCTATTATAGTTGGAGAGGTGACATTGCAAAATCATATCCATGTCATGCCTCAAGAACTTTCATATAACCTTATTTTAGGTAGATCATGGATTCATGAGATGAAAGCAGTGCCTTCTACTCTTCATAGTATAATGAAGTATGTTTATAAGGATAAAATTTATACCATAAAATTCGATACTAAGTCTTACAATGTTTTACAACTTGAAAAGGTAAGGAAAATCCTTTGAAAATATTGAAACCAATTATACAAGTGGAACTTGTGCAAGAGAAAGAAAAATAAAAGCATGTTGAAGAAGTTACAAAGTTACTAGAAGATGACTGGGGTTCCTTGGATTTCACACCGACATTCATGGGAGAATACAAGACAATAATAAAAAAGTTTTAAACAAGAAAAGAAAAAGTGGTAATCTCAACAAAAAATTTGAAAGCATCCACTTCAACCACTTTAGAAGAAAATACAACATACACAACAATCTTTGACAAAGTTGATTATGAACAACCACCGAATCTAAAAGAATAGAAAAAACTTTATGGAAAAGGTTATGAACTTATGAAACATCTTGGTTATAGTGGAAAAGGATGTGGTGCTAGAGAACAAGGTATACATGTCCCTATAGAGCCTAACACACAAGAAACAACTAGTGATCTTGGTTATTGCCCATCAAAAGAAGTGAAAGCCTCAAACAAACCTTCACTCAATATCAACACTCTTACAAAAGATTCTTCTAAGACAACTTTAACTTTGGTGCATCCTAAACTGATAGATACTACATGTGGGAATATCTTATTGGATCTATGCATACTTTTTCTACTCGTTATAATCAATAATATTAGTTCCTACTCCTTGTCATTAGGTAGATCTAGAGTATCATAGCATATTCACTACTATGCATGACAGTATAAACTAGGCTTTATGTGCAATCATTTTCTCCCTTTTGGAAGGAGAAACATATTATCATTCATGTCTTTTAGCTCACCTTTTTCCCTTGAGGGGCAAGTGGTTAGGTAGCTTTGTATGAAACTTGTCATTGTCTCTTTTGGCTAGTTGACTAATTTCCATTTATATATAAGAGCAAGCTTGGGATGTGGATGACATGCCTTAAGTTGGCTCACATGTGACACACTATATTTCTATGTTAGCACTTCATTTATAGGGCAACCCCTCTTCATGACATAGCTTCACTAAAAAACATATGAATTGGCATAGGGCTTTCCAAATAACCTCTAATGTCTCCATTATTTTTTAGCATTGATTATATGCTATTTTAAAGTAAATTTCTCACAACAATGGTTTTAGAAATTTATTTAAAGTGGGGGCATACATTGGAATTATCATTTTTAAATTTTTGACTATTGAACCATATATTTTTGGGTCTATGTACTTCTCTTACACTTATAGGATTTTTCACCTAAACGGAGAGAGATAGACCTAAAAAACCTAGGTGGTTCACTCAAATAAAGGATGTGTATGATGTTGTATGAGCTAAATGGAATGATCTAAATGCAACTAAGACAAGTAATTGATTGATTAAACATGCCAAACTAATGAAATATGAAATGTTTGAAAAGACATTGTGTAATGCAACGATGAACTAGAAACAAATGCAAAGATAAACAAAAATGAATGAAACTTAAAGTGTGCACCTAGAACTTTGAAGGAGACTGGAAATTTCTTTTGAAATGCTATTGATACTAATTTTTAGACCTAGAGAGACTCAATCAATCCCAATTCTGGTAAACTGTGTTGAAACCTGTTTATGTCAAAAGGGTGTCAGAAAATGTAGAAAACAAAAAAATTGACCTAGAAATGGGAATCATTCGCCACCAATGGTGAATCATTCCAATTTTGAATTTTTGAATATTCAAGAGTGGATTCTAGAGATTTCAATTTGCACTTTGACTTCCTATAGGTGTTCATTTCTGACACTGTCGTATTCGGGCCTGAAATCATTCCACTTTTGAATTTTTGAATATTCAAGAGTGGATTTTGGAGCTTTCAATTTGCACTTTGACTTCCTATAGGTGTTCATTTCTGACACTATCGTATTCGGGCCTAAAAGTGACTTTTTGTTGATATTTTGACTTGAATGATGAAGAGATGACTTGAATGACTTTAGAACTTGATCTTCAATGCTTTCCAAGCTTCTAAGAGACCTAAATCTACAAACAAACAAAACAAGAAAGAGAAATGTTGAATGTTAGGGCATGGGGGTTTTCCTTGGTTAAACCCCATTTAGGTAATTAAACCAAAATGATGAAAGAATAGAATGAAACATGCAATAATGGAATAGATTACCTTTCCATGATGATAGATCTTGAAAGTCTACAACAAAACATGAAGATTCAACCCTTGAATGTTTTAGGAAGAAATTTTGATGAAGAAAACCCTAACTTGCTTGACTTGAATGAGAAGATATATGATGACTGAATAATGGGAGATGTAAAATGAGTTGTTAGATGTTAAATGAGGATAAAATCACTTATTTATAGAAAATCATGGCTTAGTATGATCCCTATTATACCTCATTAGAGGCCGACATGTAGAAAAATTAATGTTAAAACTTAATTTTCCCACTCAAACCCCAAAAATGACTCAAAATGGGACTCATTTGCCACTAATGGTGACACCTAGATGGGACTAATTCACCATTAATGGAAAATGGGTCCCACAGGGGTCATTTTTGCTAGCTAGAATGTCAAGAAGTAAGAAAATTAGGCTTATATGATGACTATGTCAGTTGTTTGATCAAATTATGCCTTGGGATTCACAATATGGGTTAAGAGATGCCTACTAATGATGATGTAAATTCCAAATAGGGCTTGGGACACATAATTAAATATGAAAGTGTAATTAAATACACTTTACAACACTAAAATTAGGTCCACACAGCCTAGGAAGGTGCAATAACCAATGTGAATCTGAAATACACATTACATCACTAGTTTAATATTAAATTTAAATTAAGAACATTCTAGATTGATGTGATGATGTATGTAAATATGTTTTATAATTTTTAATTAAGGAGAAATAGGTTTATTAGGTCTAGAAAAGAATGAAAGTCCTTTACAAGACTCTACAACACCTTTAGAAGATATTCATAAACACAGTTTATTCAGTGTGGAAGGGCCCAAGACCTAGTGTGGATGCATGAAATTCCTCACAAAACTTGAATCAAGGCCTCATTAAGTCCAATTTATCATGAATTAATCCATGTCAAGCAAAGGGTCCTTTTTTGTATGACACATTTAGCCCCCACTTTAGTGATAGGATGAACTTGCTTCAAACTCACACTAAAGTAGACATTTAAGAGAGATTCATATGTACTGATACATATGACAAAGAATGAAAAAAATCAAGGAGGTTGCACAAGCCCCCAGGATCGAAGATCCTAAGTCAAACTATCAATATACAAAATCATACAATGGCTAGAACTAAAGGAAAGAAATATGGGGTAAAAAAGATGTACTCACTATGGGGCCACAAAACCTCAAGTCATCTGTGGGATGAGAAGGCCACAACATACTCACTCTAGGGCCACAAAACTCTTGATCATCCGCGGGGTGAGAAAACCCAAAAAGAAG
>VDFB02089549.1:0-18821 GCA_007258455.2 Sequoia sempervirens
ATTATTCAACAAATTTTTAAATTTTGTTGAATTTTTTCATATTTTTGAAACAATTAGATTTATTTGAAGAATCTAAATAGCCATGTGTCATTATATGATAATATGATAGAATTGATTGTGGTTAAATTGCTTGCTTCTATTCAATTTAAAATTAGAATTAGTATCCATTTTGCATCAATCAAAGTTCCATAAGAGTGTATTTTGTCTTTAAAAGTCATATTATACTTTTTAGCCTCTCTTTTAAATTCTTGTCATTCCTATGCATTGAAAAAAATGTTAGATAAAAAATCATAATTTGTAACCATTTTATTTATTACACATGTAAATATAGTAATAAAAAGCAAAATTCTTGAGGAGGAGGTTAAATATTTTATTTTTCCCTTTTTTTTATCATTGATTGTCCACCTATATAAGATAAACATTATAATTAATTAGTTTTATTATTTTTTCTCTTTTGAAAAAGAGGATAATTAAAATTTTAGAACTTTGAGAGTGTGCAAATAATTGTACTTAAATATGCTATTTTGAGAGCAATTACATGCAAGCTTCTTTCTTTCTAATAATTTTGTGTGATTTTTTTATTTTTGGAATACTGGTCAAAAGAGAACATAGTCTCTATATGAAGGCCTTTTATGGATTTGACTATAAACATTATTATGAATATGAGGCATTGTCTTGCAGTTTTATCAATATCGATTGTGGTTTTATTTCATGTAAGGCCTAGTGATTTGTGTATAGTAATAGCCCATACCATGGGAAATGGTATTTGTCTACGCTTGCCTCATGATGTAGGTTGTATTGGTATATTTTTTGGGTTTATTCATCCTATGGTGGACCATTATAGTTATCAAATATTACTATAATGTATGCTAGCAATTCTAGTGGTTTAAATTTGATAGGATATACAATATCTTTCACCTCTCTAAGAGATCCATTCACAAGTCTAAATTGGATATATAAGTTTGTTGTGAGCATAAAAAATTTAAATTTTCTTACTAATACCTCTTGGGTAAATTTATCATCATTATTATCAGTGCCTAATTTATGGTGTGCATTTACTACAAGTAGATTTATAGTTTTAATATTTTCATTGTGTTTAATGTTACTAGCTCATCTGTAGCAAATAATTGCATTGATTTGTCATAATATTCTTATTCAATTTGTGTTAGTTGCTTGTTTGTGTAGGTCATTAATAATTCCCAATCATGTTGTGTTGCTTATGTATTATGCATGCATAGTAATGTATGGTAAAATTGTATTTGAATTGGATTGTCGCCTTATTATCTAAATATTGTTTGTAATGTAACAATTTTATATTGAATTTGTATAATAGATTTATTACAGTTGTGTGTGATGCATAGATAAATCTATCCATAACAAGTGGGAATTGGGTCAAGGCCTTCTATAGGAATTATAGAAATGCCACAAAAGAAAAGATTATATTGTTGGGGGATTGCTTCACATAACCTACTATCAATTTTTAGGGTTGATGCAAGAAGTTGGGTCCACAAAAGCTCAAAAAGTAGAAGTGTTTTTGTTGTTTTTCAAAATTTGTCACACTTGGACTGAGAATTTAAAGCACTTACACACTGAATCTTAAAAAAATTAGTAATATGAAATTTAGTATCTTGAATCTAGTTTCCAAATATGTAATTTTTTCAAATACCCAAATGATAGAAATTAAATTTTGATGGGCATGTATAAAAACCACTTTTTAAAAGTCATTTTTTTAACCATACCATGCATGTGTACGGACACCACTTTTTGACCTAAATAAAAGTATTTTTCTAATTCATTTTGGGGAAGATATCTAACAACATGAAGATTGATGAGGATATTTTTTTGTAATTTTTTCAAAAAAAAAAAATTATTGAATTTTTATTGGCCTTAATTGTTTTTTTTTTAAAATCAACGTGTACGGACAACATAATTGGACCTAAACTAAAAAAAAATTGAATTTTTTTTCATTGTGTAGAGAATTTTCTGAAGATTGATACCATATAATTTTTTTTACAAGAAAATTAACCAAAAAAAAGTTATTAAAAAACAAAAAAAGCCTAATATTTCAAGTTTATGGACTAGTTTGCTTAGAAATTAATTAAAAAATAGAAAATATAATCCAATCTTAACAAAAATTATATATTTGGAAACTAGACATCGTGTTCTATAATGGGTTTTAATTTCATAGATTGATTTAGAAAAAAAGTCCATCAGCTATATTGCCAAATTTGGACATTTCTCTTGAACATGCCTTAGTTTTTTAGTTGTAGGTCAAAGGCTAAGGGTCGGGTTGCCAATCCTTTCCTAAGCCTAAAATTGAGGAGGCATGTGGGTTGGCAATTCAAACTTTTAAAAATGCATACGCGTTATTTAAAATAAACGCGTACGTGTTATATAACGCATACATGTTATCTATTTACCCGTTGGATAAAGGAAACACGTATGCGACTAAAATAGAATGCACATGTGTTTTATAACACATACACATTTCTTATATATCCATTTTCCCCAATTTGGAAAAAAATGATATAGCACGTTTTTTCTGCAACATTCCTTTTCTCTAGTACTGTCTAAAAGCACCATTTTCTGCATTTTTTTTATTTCAATGTTGTCTTATGCAATCTATTGATAGGGAATATTCTATTCAAATTTTTGGAAGAGACAAGTGCAAGTTGAATTTTATGAAGTGGAATCAAGTACAAGGAGCTTTTACAAGAAGATTTGGAAAAATAGAACTTTTGGATGTATTCATGATGTTTTTGTACTTCAAAGTTTATAGAAGAAAGGATCTCCATATTATGTAGTTTTATTTGAATATTTGAAGGAGGTAGCATTTGGAAAATAAGTTTTTTATCAAGAGGGTTTGGTAATCATGGGATCAAAGCAAAGGCAAAAAAATGTAGAAAGTTAATGACACCCAAATAAATTGAAGCAAATAGAGAAATGGAGGCAAAAATGCAAAGGGATAAAAGAGAAAGGATTCGCCAAATAAAAAATTTGGAAGCATCTAGTTCCATGAATGTTGAAGAGGAAACCATGAAGGGTGAGATGAATGTAGATGATGCAAATGTGGAGATGGTGAATATGGAAGAAAATGCAATTATGGAGGAAAATCCAATTATACCTTCAACTTCAACTTTGAATGATATGGAAATAACACCTATGCAAACAACTTCAAGTATGTCTTCAAATCCACCTCCCAATGATATGGGAAATCCATATATTCAAACAATTTATCTAGGTATGTCTTCAAACCCAAGTCTTGATAATATTGATCTTAGTTATTTAGATGAAGTTGTATACATCATTGATGAGATCAATAATTCTAATTTTGAAACAATGAAAAAACAAAATAATGATGAAATCCCTCATATTGATGAAAATGAGAATGGAGTCCCTTTTACGTTTGAAAATGAAAATGAAACCCCTTGCATGAATGAAAATGAAACCCCCTGCATTAATGAAAATGAAACCACTTGTATGAATGAAAATGAAAATGTTTTTTTTACAATTGAAAGAGATGTGTTAGATAACCTTCCTGGTAAAGTTTCTTGAAGACAAATGAGAACTCATGGAAATAGAATATATAAAATATTTGTTATAGAAATAAATTAGGATTTCAATGTCAAATTATGATGCAATTGATGAAAATGTGGAAAATGTGAAAAGTGATGAAAAAATTAGGCATTTATATAAAACCAAAAAAGAAAGAAGATTCAGTAGAACAAGTCATATCTAGTGTTGCCAATGTTATTGATTCTATAGGAAAGAAAAGTCAATCTGAAGATAAGAATGCTGCTCGTCATGCAATAACTACTACTCTAGTTAATAAATCAACTTCAAATAAAAGAATGTTAAGTAAGATTAGTAGATATATAAAAGTATATTCTAAAACTTTGATAAGAGCAGCTAAAAGAAGAGAAAATATTGAAAAAGATCCAATTAATCAATGTTGGAGTTTTAGTGGTAGACTCCCAAGGTTAGACATGAAATTAACTAATGAAATCAAATTTTTAATCGAAAAATATTGGCATGATAATACAAGAGTATCACCTAATATTAGAGATGTTTTAAAATTAAGGGTGAGATAAAAAATCCGTGACCCTCATCCAAAGCATCTATTAGATATGACTCAAACTGAATTATATAAAAAAAGTTTAGATGATTCAATCTTACCATTTAATATTAGCATAAGTGAAAGATGATTCGAAAAATGTAAACCTTGTTATGTTAGAATTAATAAACAATGAATCTCTTGTTGTTTTAAAACTCATGTACAATTTCGTTATTATTATGATTTTTTTGATATATACGTTGTACTTTGCATGCTAACCAAATTATGTAGGACATTTATGGTATTAACATGCCACCTGAAACAATCAAAGATTTTATAGTAGGTTTGTTTTGTGAACCCTCTAATGGAAACTTATTTTATTTGAATGCATGTATTTCTAGACAATGAGATAGATGTGGTAACTTTTCATTGTTAGGAGAATGTATGCATGAAAGTAGTTTACATGAATTTGGACAACAATTAGTGGATGTTAGAAAAAATTAAAATGTTGAATATTCTTTAAAAGATGGAAAAATTGGAAAATGTTGTGAGCTAACTGTGGAAAAATTTGGTGTGCATGAATTTATTAAAGAATTTAAAGATAAGATTGTACCTAAATATGTAAAACACTCTCAATATGCTCATTGGCTTGATGATCAATTTCGTACTTGTAAAAACACATTCCCAATTGGAACTATATTGTCAGTTGTTGATTTTGTTGAAAACTATACTCTTGCTCCACAAGAAGAAATTCAATCACAATATTATAATTCAGTGCAAGTAGCCATATTTGTTCATATTGTATATAGACATGAAGATGATAGTAGAGAAGATAATAGAATTTTTTTGAGAGAGTACCATTTTTATGTAAGTGATAATTGATTACATTCATATGAGTTTGTTCAATATTGTTTTGATATATTTTAAAAAAATTTAAAAGAGAGAGGAATTCAAATGAGAGAACATCTCATATGGTCGGATAATTGCATGGGTCAATTCAAGAATGGTAGAATGTTTTATTAGTTATGTAGAATTCATAAGGAAAATAATATCCAACACATGTGGATTTTTTTTGAAGTTGGACATGGTAAAGGAGAACATGATGGAGCAAGTGCATGTGTGAAAAGAGCTCTTGCCAGAGAACAACTAAAATTTGAGGATGCAACAAAATTTAGAGATGCACGTGCAATTGTAGATTGGTGCAATACAAAATTATCTACAAGAACAACTGAGAGCTCAATAATTCAATGCTTCTTTGGTTAGTTGAAGAAAATGATATTCTTACTCGACAAGATTGTGAAACAATTAATGGATCTACAAAATGGCATTCGGTTAAGAGTTCAAATGCAAACACATGGACAATATGGACAAGGGAGCTTGCATGTTTTTTGTCAATTTTTTATTGTAGGTGATTGGGAGGCGTGTGAAAATACTGAATGGGTCAAAGAATGGAAACAAAGAGCCTTAACACCTATATCGATACATGATCAACATGAAACGACAATTAAAGATAATCAAGTGTTTTCATTAGATGATTATGATCGTGTTTCAGACCTTGTACAAGAATGTACATTAAATTGAATTGAATTTTATATGTATGGATATTTATATGTGAATTAAATATATGTCACTCTTTATTGATTTTTTTTTTTTGCAAGACAGTGCATGTTGTTGTTGCACCTGAGGGGAATGAAGAGGAGACAAATTATTGGTTGGCTAGATGTGTTGAGAGAAAAAATAAGTTGGTACATCCTAGAGTGGATGATGAAAAATTTGACTATCCAATTGGTTTTGTGGTTGTTGTTGGCACCTAGCTTTGAAAATATCTAATAAGAAAGAATGGTTTGCCCGCATTTGAAGACTATGATAGACATAAGAAGATTATACATTACTCACATTTGATTTTTCCAACCAATATAAAACTAGTTAGATATCAAGGGAGCCCCGCTAATAAAGTGTTATGGACTCTTTCAATGGATGATCATGAGAAAATCATAGATGAATTACAAAAAATAGAGGATGCAGATGGTACAACGGAGTAAATAAATACAAGTATATATAGCTGTATATATATTTAATTAATAGTCTATATCTATAGTTAGAAAAATTAATTACATATACATGTCCATATATATGTTAGTCTTTAGTCATTTCCTAATTATATTTTTAAATAATTTTTTGTTTCAGGTCTCCCAAAACTAGATGCATTACAAAAAAGAGAGGATATGCATATATATTATAATGGAATTCAAATCTAGAAGCAAGTAAATATATATAGTTCTAGATACTTTTAATTGATTGTTTAGATTAGGACCCCTTAAGCCATCCTCTTATCTACCCTTAATCTATCCTCTTGCATCCCCTTAAGTCACTCTCTTGATTCTCGGAGCGATTTTGATCTTTGTTTATCTTGATCGACGCGATCGATTCGGATCTCGTGAGTTATCTCTTGATTTTATCGATATTCGACGACGGAGTTACTTTCGGATTCGATCGATATCGACTCCGGAGTTTATCTTATTTATCGGACGATCTTTAGATCTCTTTGAGTTACGACGGACTTTGAAGTTCTTTATCGAACTCGGACGATCCTTTCGACGACGGACGATTATTAGATCCTTTGTTATTTTTCGACTTCGGTTATCTCTTTGTATCTCGGAAAGCCAGATTCTTAGAGATTTACCCGGACGATCTCTAGATCCTTTATTACTTCTTTAACTCTATTTCATCCTCTGACTTTATCTCAGACGACCCGGATCTATCCTTCTTAGATTCCTTTGTTACTTCTTTACCTTGTTTATCTTGACTTTGCTTATCTTTATTCCATCTTTAATCCATCATGCTAGGACGATGGAGTTACTTCTCGACCTCTTTAATCTATCCTCTTAGTACCTTAATATTAAGCCATATCCTCGTATATCTATCCTTAATCCATCCTCTTGCATCCCTTGTCACTTTCCTTAACTCCCTGTTTCATCCTCTTAGGAATCCTTAAGCCATATCCTCGTATCTACCTATAATTCATCCTCTCGCATCCCCTTAAGTCACTCTCTTAATTCCCCTTAAGCCTGTAAGGAAAGCTAAGGTGTGGAACTAACTCTCCTAACGTCAAAACCTTAGGGAAGAATGCAGAGGTGACTTTAAATTTTCAATTACAGTCCAATTAAGATACACTTGAAAGAAATAATAGAAACATAGAGATAAACATACACAGATGAACACCAGATTTACGTGGGAAAACCCTTACGGGAGAAAAGCCCACCACACCAAGAAAAAGCCTCTTTGTATTACAGTAATGGAAATTACATATAGATATCAGACTTATCTTTTTGATGTCAATTTACAGTAGCAGATTCAACGATCAACCTTGTACAGAACATCTCATTTACAATGCACTCTTAATTGAATTCACACACACTGATCACACACCGACCCGTTCATCAAATCGATCATCATCTTCAATCTCTGAGTATATCCATGTTGTTCACGGTCTGTTGATCTTCCTCATAGAAATGGACATAATAGTCCAACCGCTAGCGGTTCCCATTCTGCTTCATTGATTGGTCAAAGAAAAACCACATAGGATAGTCAATCGGTCAAGGCATTCAAACTGTGTCGCATGTTGGTGAGACACTAGCCGTTTCTCCTCGATGCCACAATACCCAACTGTCGATATCGGCCAGAGTCATCACCTTCGGCAAGAGGTTACACCGAGTTCAAAAGTTGTCACTCAAACTCACCCTATCGCTAAGGCATCATACTAATATCTACTGCATGTAGCTCTATCAGTAAGACCATCGCTATCAGCGAGAGGTCATATCGATGTTCATCGTGCAAAGCAGTCGGTGAGACAAGCCATATCGCTGAGACTTCATACCGATGACCAACACATGTAGCCCTATCGGCAAGAATACCGCTATCAGTGAGAGGTCATACTGATATTCATACCCTTCGGTGAGACTTACTCTATCGGCAAGATCAGAAAGACCTTTCACCAATATCCTCATCAGATCCATCACCCAGACAATCGCTAGTCGCTATGAGTCATAACGAGCCCTCAAGTCATACCGATATGAACATCCATCGACAAGACTTAGGCTGTCGCTAAGAGTCACCCCGCAGGTTCCAAGTCACCCCGAGTCCATCCTTCGCTAGGAGTCATACCGACAACAGACCATACCATTGGTGAGACAATCATCCATCGCTAAGAGTTCTTATCGACAGAGGCAAGTCACACCAATTGCTACATTGGCTAGATGGACCAAGGGTCACGCCGATATCGGCTAGACTTTCTACCATCACCCAAACATCATTCTGACTATCCAAGTTATGCCGAAGGCTCATGTTATGCCGATCGCTGAGAGATTCCAGAAGTCACATCGACAAGCTGACAGATTAAGATCAGAGGTAGATCGACTAGACATCTCAATAGTCACAACGACCATGCTTACTCAGAGGTTTTAGCCTGTGAGATTGAGGCACACAATTCCAACAATCTCCCACTTGATGAAGATCACACAGGCACCTCCAGAGCACAACAAAACTACTAAAATTCATGGGCATTGAGGCCCATCGAACTGGTACACCACCTGAACTTGTCTGTGCTCACTAGCTTCGTCAATGCATCTGCAACATTCTCCAGAGTATCCAATTTTTCTAAAGAGACCTTTCCATCCTCCACCATATCTCGTACAAAATGATACTGCACATCAATATGTTTCGTCTTGGCATGGAAAGTAGGATTCTTCGCCAAACAAATAGCACTCTGATTGTCACAGTAAATTGTTATTTGCCCTACATCAAAACCAATGTTAGAACACAAACATTTTAACTAAATTGCTTCTACATGTGTCATGCCATGTATTCTCGCCTCTATAGTGGACAAAGGACTACCGCCATTCACATCCAACTCAATCGCACTACCATTCAATATGAAAATATATCCATTGGTGGATCTTCTACTAATGTCCGCCTAACTTAATCCACATAGCCTCGAATGTTGAGAGTCCTCTGTGATTCAACCAAATTTCCATGGTAACACAAAGCATATTCTGTAGTGCACTTCAGATATCTAAACACTCTCTTCACAACATCCCAATGTGTCCTTCCAGGATTAGCCATAAACCGACTAAGTACTCCCACTGCTTGGGCAATGTCTAGACTTGTACAGACCATTGCATACATTAGAATGCCAACCGCACTAGCATAAGGCACACTGGTCATATTCTCCATCCCAGTAGAAGATTTTGGATAGTCTTCAACAGATAGCTTTGTTCCCTGCAAAATTGGAACAACTAGCTGCTTGCAATCAGTCATAAAAAATCTCTCTAGAACAGTCTTAATATACTTATTCTGATTGAGCCAAAGTTTTCTACTCTTCCTGTCCCTGGTTATTTCCATTCCCAGAATATACCTTGCTGCACCAAGATCTTTCATTTCAAACTTTGCAGACAACTGAGACTTAAGATCATAAATCATTAACTTACTATTGCCTATGAACATCATATTATCAACATAGAGAGCAATAATAAGAACTCAATCACTTTTAGCTTTGTAATAGACACAATGATCAGATTTTGATCTTACAAATCCCAAAGACAAAACAAAAGTGTCAAAATTTTGGTACCACATTCTAAGAGACTGCTTTAATCCATACAAAGATTTTTTCAACTTGCAAACCAGTTTTTCTTTACCTTTCTCCACAAAGTGTTCAGGCTGGGACATATAAATTTCTTCTTCAAGATCACCATGAAGAAATGCTATCTTTACAGCCATTTGTTCAATCTCTAAGTCATACGCTGCTACAAGTGACAAAAGAAATCTAATAGATGTCAGCTTGGCTACAGGAGAAAAAATTTCCCCATAATCAATTCCCTCTACCTGGGAATAACCCTTCGCAACCAACCTCACTTTATACTTTTCCACACTGCCATCCAAACCTATTTTCTTTTTAAATACCCATTTGCAGCTCACAAATTTTCTGCCTTCAGGCAAGGGCACCAAACTCCAAGTATCATTCTTTTCTAATGATGCCATTTCTTCATTATGGCTTCCAACCAAGAGTTTGAATCCAGTTCTAAATACTTATCTTTCTACTGATCTAGGTGACTCATTAGTGCTAGAAATTAAAGCATAGGCACAAGTAGAATCTATCAAAGAAAACCCATACCTATCAGGCTGCTTTCTTTCACGAGTTGACCTCCTCACTTGCTGTGGCTGAGGTTGTTCTTCTTCTTCAGAACTTTCAGAACTACTTGATCTCTCCTCAGTTTCAGGTACATTTTGAATTTTGAATTCCTCTTTATTTGGTGTCGGAGGAATTTCAACTACATCCTTTTTGTTTTATGATTTTGTCTCTGAATGCAGATCCAAGGTAGAAGGCTTCAACTCACGAAAGATCACACTCCTGCTATATAGAACCTTCTCTGTATCAGGATTCCAAAGCTTGTATCCTTTTATGCCAGCACTATAACCAATAAAAATACATTTGACAACCTTGTTTTCCAATTTAGATCTTTTCTCATATGATACATGTGCATATGCCTCACAACCAAAGACTCGAATGTGTCTCAGAGAGGGATTCTTTCCAGACCATGCTTCCAAAGGTGTTCTCTCAACAAGAGCAGAATTTGGAGAATGGTTTATCAAGTAACATGCTGTTGCAACTGCCTTAGCCTAGAACTTCACCTCCAAGCCAGCATTGCTCAACATACTTCATGCTCTTTCCATCACTATCCTGTTGAACCTTTCTGCAACTCCATTTTGCTGCGGAGTGTAAGGTGTAGTTTTATGTCTTTTAATCCCATGATCTTTACAGTACCTCTCAAAATCATCAGAACAAAACTCACTGCCATTATCAGTCCTTAAATATTTTATTTTTCTTTTAGTCTGATTTTCTACAAGGTTCTTAAATTCCTTAAACTGACTAAACACTCCTAATCTACTTTTCAAAAAATAAACAAATGCTCTCCTTGAATAATCATCAATGAACGATACATAATTTCTTGATTTAGATAGAGAAGGAACATTTACTGGACCAAAAACATTAGAATGAATGTAATCAAGTAAACCAGAAGATTTATGAGGACTGGAGTAAAATGTAACACTATGTTGTTTACCATATATACAATGTTCACAAAACTTGAATTCGAGGTTACAATCATCAAGCCCCTCAACCAGGTTTTTATTCTTGAAGGTCTTTAAACCTTTTTCTCCAATATGGCCAAGCTTATGATACCAGAGCATAGTGTTTTCTGTTGGAAGTTTAACTTCCATAGAGTTTACACTATCAGGAATCTTTACCTTCTTTTCTCCATGAGTAGCTTTCTGTGACTTTACAATGACACTATTGCATTGCACAGCATGTGCATCCAACTTATACAAGGTACCAATACGAGCACCCCTTACTAGCACCATAGAGCCTCTAGTTATCTTGCAACCATTTCCAAAGAACGTGACTTGCACTCCAATATCATTTAGCTTACTAACAAAAAGTAAAATTTGAGCTAGGCCTGGTATGCATTACATCATTGATTCCCTTCACTCTTCCATCAGGGAATTGAATTCTAACTTTTCCACGACCAACTATTTCCAAAGATGAATCACTTGCCAAATACACCTTTCCACCATTGTATTTTTCATACTTTGTGAACTAGTCTCTATGACATGTCATGTGGAAAGATGCTCCAGAATCAATCAGCCAGACATCATCTGATGCCTGTGTAGCCAAGGCTGCAATGAAAGCGTTTGCATCACTCTGAGAAGAATCATTGTCAGAATTCTTCTTCTTCTTCTTATTTTTCTCCTCTTTACAATCCTTTCGAACATGACCAGGTTGCCCACAATTCCAACACTTCACCTTGGACTTCTTGCCAGGAGACTTTGATCTCCCTTCTGATTTTGATTTAGACTTCTTGTCCTTCGCGCCTGGCACTGTCACGCGATGCGCACTCTTCGCGAAAGAGCCTCCTTCTCATCTCGCCAATAACATGCCATCGCCGATTAGCAAACAGCAACATGTCGCTCCATCTTAAAAGTGGGATATTAGAGTACTCAGCCAGCCGTCACTAGGTGATCCCAAAATTTATGCAAAGAACTTGCTTAATAACAACCTTCAGCGATCTTCTTCATCGATACTTCACCCACCGGATGCTAAGCGTGCAATCCCAGCTTATGTTGAAAGTGTTCAAATGATCAGCAACATATCCTCCCTCCTACATTCTCAAAGTGTACAACTTCTTCCTCAAGAACAATTTATTCACTAAGGACTTGCCCTGATAAATAGGTGCCAGTCTTTTCCACAAGGAAGATGCAGTCTTTTCTTCATGAAAATTCAAAAGAATAGAGTCTACTAAACAAAGCCTTATCAGCCCCTTTTATTTTCTATCTGCAAGGTCCCAATCCTCTTGCTTGATGCCTGTAGGCTTCGTTCCAGACACATCAATCCAAAGATCATGATCAACCAATAGATCTTCCATTTTAAGTTTCCACAACTCAAAATTGCTGCCATTGAATTTCTCAATTTCAATCTTTCCTGACGTGCTTTCCATCTTAATCTGTAATTCGAATTACCAAACTTATACAAAACTCCCTCTGAACAAAATTGACACAAAAAACCCAATGTACCCACAAGGATAACACAACTGGCTAGGCTCTGATACCACTTGTAAGGAAAGATAAGGTACATAACTAACCCTCCTAATGTCAAAACCTCAGGGAAGAATGCATAGGTGACTTTAAATTTTCAATTATAGTCCAATTAAGATACACTTGAAAGAAATAACAGAAACAGAGAAATAAACATACATAGATGAACACCAGATTTACGTGGGAAAACCCTTACGGGAGAAAAACCCACCACACCAAGAAAAAGCCTCTTTGTATTACAGTAATGGAAATTACATACAAAGATCAGACTTATCTTTCTGATGTCAATTTACAATAGCAGATTCAATGATCAACCTTGTACAAAACATCTCATTTACAATGCACTCTCAATTGAATTCACACACACTGATCACACACTTACTCGTTCATCAAATCGATCATCATCTTCAATCTCTGAGTATATCCATGTCGTCCATGGTCTATTGATCTTCCTCACAGAAATGACCATAACAGTCCAACTACTAGCGGTTCCCATTCTGCTTCATTGATTTGTTGAAGATAAACCACGTAGGATAGTCAATCAGTCAAGGCGTTCAAACTGTGTCACATGTCAGTGAGACACTAGCCATGTCTCCCCGATGCCACAATACCCAATTGTCGATATCGGCCAAAGTCATCACCTTCGAAAAGAGGTTACACTGAGTTCAAAAGTTGTCGCTTAGACTCACCCTATCGCTAAGACATCATATTGATATCTACTGCATGTAGCTATATCAACAAGACCATCGCTATCGTCAAGAGGTCATATCGATGTTCATCATGTAAAGCAGTCGGCGAGACAAGCCATATCGCTAAGACTTCATACTAATGACCAACACATGTAGCGCTATTAGCAAGACTACCGCTATCGGTGAGAGGTCATACTGATATTCATACCCATCGACGAGACTTACTCTATCGGCAAGATCAACAAGACCTTTCACCGATATCCTTAGCAGACCCATCGCCCAGACAATTGCTAGTCGCTATGAGTCATAATGAGCCCTCAAGTCATACTGATATGAACATCCGTCAACAAGACTTAGGTTATCGCTAAGAGTCACCCTGCAGGTTCCAAGTCACCTCGAGTTCATCCTTTGCTAGGAGTCATACCGACAACAGACCATACCATCGACGAGACAATCATCCATCGCTAAGAGTTCTTATTGACAGAGGCAAGTCACACTGATTGCTACATCGACCAGATGGACCAAGGGTCACGTCGATATCGGCCAAAATTTCTACCATCACTGAAACACCATTCCGACTGTCCAAGTTACGCCGAAGGCTTAGGTTATGCCGATCGCTGAGAGATTCCAGAAGTCACACCGACAAGTTGACAGATTTAGATTAGAGGCAGATCAGCCAGACATCTCAGTAGTCACAACGACCATGCTTAGTCAGAGGTTTTAGCCTATGAGATTGAGGCACACAATTCCAACAAAGCCATCCTCTTATCTACCCTTAATCCATCCTCTTGCATCCCCTTAAGTCACTCTCTTGATTCCCCTTAAGCCATCCTCTTAGGACACATTAAGCCATATCCTCTTATCTACCTTAATCCATCATATTGCATCCCTTTAAGTCACTATTAACTCCCCTCAAATCATCCTCTTAGTACCCATTAACCCATATCCTCGTATATCTACCCTTAATCTATCCTCTAACATCCCCTTAAGTCACTCTCTTAATTCCCCTTAAGCCATCCACTTAGGGCTCATTAAGCCATATCCTCTTATCTACCTTTAATCCATCCTCTTACATCTACTAGGCTTTAGAATAAAAAAATTATATGGATTAAGGGTTTACGGTTCATCTCCTAGGTTTTAGGGCCTAAGGTTAAGGGTTTGGGGTTCATATCCTAGGGTTCATGAGACACAAAATAATAAATCGATATGGGTTAGGGTTTTAGGAATCATCTCCTAAGCTTTAGGTCCTAGGGTTTAGGGTTCATGAGATGCTTAGAATTACAAATCTAAATGGTTTAAGTGTTTAGGATTCATCTCCTAGGATTTAGGTGTAACGCCCCGCCACGAAACCCTAGAGGACAACACACACACCTAAAAACAGGATGATTTTTTTTTGAAAGTGCAATGTACACAATATTGCAAATGAAGCAATAGCTTGAATTCTAACCTAAGTCCTCTAAGGTCCATGACTACACTACTAGAATCCCATTAATCAAACTAACACGAATAGTAAATCATTGATAAAATCTCATTAACAAGATTCATTTAATAATATGAAATTCCATTTAATCCATCACATTATATTATCAACTATTGAGAACATCCATTTCATACCATCAATATAACAACATCAAAGATCATGAAATTAACAATCATATACGATAACCTCAATTACATTTAGCATTACAAGAGAGAGTTTACAATTAATTACAATATTACATCTTTACATCAATGTTTCCTCGAATAAGAGAGGAGAGTACATCAAAATTGCATTACATGATACAACTGAATTATAGTACAATACTAGTACATGATAGATGGTTCCCTTGAACTGGAACAAGTGCAGGAGTCCACATCATCAAGAGCAGTCACCATGAACATGATCAATAGAAAGGGAAACCAAATGGAGTACAAGGAATTTTCCACCCAACCATGTGGAACCCTAAGGTCCACCCCCTGTGCTAGGAGATAACGATAAGGTCCCACCACCAAAGCAGACAAGAAGATAGTAGCACAACACAAAAGGGCTAACATGGCTCCAACATACAAATACCACAAACAACTCACAACAATGACACCGCTTCTAGAGGTACACAACAACAAAGTGAACACACGACAAGGGAATGCTAGGTTGCTATAGGAAGGAGTCATCACATAGCTTGCTATGGGTTACCTTGGTGTAACCTTCCTAGGCTACCAGACCACCATCCTAGGTTTCCCTATCCACCTCTACCAGCCACCAAACCCCAATACAAACTCATGCGGGATCAACATACCTGCCAAGAGGACAAGGCAGTTGGTCTTGCCATTCTAGACCTTCCCAGTCATCTCAAGCCTAAACAAGCACTTGAGCCATGAGTGAGGTGTTATCTTGATTAATGTGAACTACCCAACCCCCTAATTTATTTTAGGTTATCACTGATTCAAGAAACTATCAATGAGTTACCCTGGCACCACTTTGTGTGCCAAACCCCCATAGAGAGCCACTCCCCATACTAGCGACTAGAAGACCCAAAATATATGCAACCGGGTAAAGCCACTTGCACAAAATCACAAATCACATGCACAAACACATAAAGTGAGGCTTGAACCCTTTTTTCTCACAAATCTCAACCATAATCACAAGTAAACAGTGCATGGCTAAATACCACATAATCATAAATCAAGTATAGAATCAAGTGTTCACAAAGAACCAACATGAAAATACAATCATAAAGAAAAATCTTTCCCCAACCTCTGGAAGACTTCCTTAACCATTTGACACAAAAAGCTCCCTCCTTAAAGCAATAACCAAAATCAACTCTTTCAAAATCAACCGCAATAATCCAAAATCTTCCCAATATCAAACAACCGTGACAACAATAGTAATCAACCGATTCACAACTCAATTAAAAAATAAACCCAATAAATCAACATGAACAAACAATCAAATCAACCATAATTAATTAAAATTGACTTAAATTCCAAATCGCACACATAATTCATCACAAGGAAACCATCAAACATTGCAAACTTGAAATCCACTATTTAAATCCAACTCACAATAAACAAGCAATCATGAACAACTCCATTAATAAACATCACCTCCACCTTTATTTTATTCAACGACTTGCTCACTTAATCCAAACAATTAAAACAATTATACCAATAACAAAACAACTACAACAAGACGTCCATAGGAGACATTATTCTCACATTCTGAAAACTCGTTACTGAACACTAAGTTCACTTAATAAACCATTTGTACCATAGTTTTCTAATTAATTATCCTAAATAACTGAGTTACCTAGTGACTTACAAACCATTATGGAATAATTAAGAAAACGATCAACAACCAATAGATAATCTAAGCAAATCCTTTCATTTATTCCAACATAAGTAAACCAATACAATCTCATGATTACCAAGTTCACTTATCTAGCATAATTCCTTAAACTACATAGGTAAATATTCTCTTACCAAAAATACAATTTAGATATTCCTTTAGAAAATAACTATATTAGAAATATTCCAATTTGTTTCATGTAATGATATTATCAGTTTATTATTAGATGATTACATAATAAACCACATTCTCATACTAAATAATTAACAACGAGCTAGAGAAACACTATCCATTTATAACATAGACATTCAAAGTTTACTCAAAAGGTAACATATAACAAACATTTATATATCTATAATATTTCCTTAATTATACATTTACATATGTTTAAATAATTTAATAATACATTATTCAAATATACAAATATTAAATCAGAATGCAATTTTCAAATAATAGATTATAATAGGCAATATATATATATATATATATATATATATATATATATATATATATATGCATATATATATTCAAATGCCCACATTATACACATTTATCGAATTATGACAATTCGAATACTAACCTATTACATTTTTATAAATCATCCTAGAACACTAATTGCTAACTGAATGTCAACATTAATGAAATCATAGAAGGATTGAGAGTGGCATCAATTACCACTCAAATTAAGTGAGAAGTCTAGAAGTAATCTAAAAGTAATGGGTTTTAAGAGTGACTAGTTTCTTGAGCTTAACAAAATACTTTCACATACTACTATACAAGCGCCACCCCTAAAGCACATCCATAAGGTATCCACTCGGTTTTTTCCTTGGTTTAAGACATGTATTAGCAACTAGAACAAAATATATCTTGGACGAGAAGGCTGTGTAGGTAGCAAGAATAAAAATGAAATTTCCAAGGACACACTACGTACAAAGGCTGAACAGAGGGTTCCTCAACTGCAAAACACCTTAGGATTGCACAAATCGATTTATTAAGAAAGATTTTGAATTTTTCCAAACAAGAATCTCCTAATGCACAACATTGAAATTATCAATAAAGAATTTTTCTAATACACAATACATAAATTATCAAGAATTTGTTTTGTTTTCAAACAATGCAGTAATGGAACCTGATTTCTCCTACTTTCCAAATTGAAGATTTGATGCTGAGCTCTCTCTCCTTCAGTTCGCAGCTCCAACAACTTTCAAACTCCACAAATTACTACAGGAACGCCCAAATTCCAAACCTTTCGCCAAACCCAGAAGTCCAAATCCTCCAAGAACCAGAAACATTCACGAATAAAAATGAACAAGATTAGTTTTAGAAAATATGCTAAAATCCCCTTTTCAATTAACCAATTAACTAATTTTTTTACTATTCCATGGTGTCGTTACAGTATGCTCTTCAATAATTTAATTATTTTATTTTTTATTTCCCGCTACCGACAACTACCTTCTTCTTTATTATTTTTATAATTTAACTATGCTTTATTATTTACACATGATAAATCAATAATTAAAATATTTAATTTATTAATTTACTATTTCCTTTTGATTTCATTTGCACAATACAATAATAATATACATTTATTTTAATTTTTTTTTATTAAATCATAAATTTTAATTTATTAATCCAAATAAAACATTAATACTAATTTTAATTTATCAAAACCACAAATATATCAAAACATTTATTTAAATTATCAAAATACCTTTTTGACTACAAGAATATTTATTTTAATATAATAATCAATCAAAGCACAAATCAACCCAATTTAAATCAAATAGACTAAACACCAATCAACCATACAAACAACTTTGGCAGAGTGAATCACGAAGGGGCACTACATCCTCCCCCCTAAGATTCGACTTACTCTTGGAATTCACAAGGTTAGAATAAAATATACACACATTTACGAGGTAATCAATTGGATACTCACCCTCTTCGAGGATGGTGGCTAGGGTAGGGGACCTTTTGTCAGCGCTATTTCAACAATATTTCTATTGGGTTTTAAGGCATGCTCAAACCTGATATTTCATGTGAAGTCGATGCCTGGTACCTACAATCTGCATTAGAAAAATTGTCAAGCAACATATATATATGGCAA
>VDFB02089551.1:0-18226 GCA_007258455.2 Sequoia sempervirens
CAAGCACCACAAGAAGATGCTCTGTGGACACTGTATTTTGATGGAACATATTCAAAAGAAGGATTAGGTGTTGGGGTTATTCTTATCTCTCCCCAAGGTAAGACTTTCAAGTACTACTTTTTGCAATTTTCATGTACGAATAATGTTGCTGAATATGAGGCTTTATTACTTGGTTTAAAGTTAGCTTCCAAACATGGGATAAAATTGTTAAATGTATTTGGGGATTCTGAGTTAGTAGTTTCCCAAGTAAAGTCTAGGTTTTTCACAAAGGAAAAAAGGTTGAGACAATATAGAAATGAGGTATGGGATACTATTGAGGCATTTGATTCTTTTGGAATAGATTGGATAGAGAGTGGACAAAATGTTAGAGCAGATTTACTAGCTAATATTACAGTCAAGCTAGATGATGTGGCTTTTGATGGTGTCTCAAGAATTAAGGTATAGAAATGACCTATAGTGCCTAACAACATTTGCAATTGGCAAGTGTTTGAGGATGATAATTACATTGTAAAGTTCCTGCACTGCATTGACCAATATGAAAGTCAAGTGATTGACTTTAGTTCATATGTGGTGGAAGTTGATGGAAAGGAGACATTGTTCGATAATAAGGTAATTTAGCTGGAAAAAAAAAATCGTAAGGGGTTAGTTGCACTCAAAAGGGTCTTCGATGGCCCAGATAGGTCAAATACTAAGCAAGCATCTACACATAAAGAAGACCTAGAGGAGATAAATCTGGGAACAAAAAATGCTCCTAAGAAAGTATATATTGGTAAAAAAATGAAGCTGCATGTGAGGACTATGTTAATTTCCTTATTAAGGAAATACAAACATATATTTGCATTGTCCTATGATGATCTAAAGTCCTACAAGGAAGATCTGTTCCAACATGAGATCCCATTAAAGACTAACACAAGGCCTTTCAGGAAAAAATAGAGACCTATTAATCCAACCTTGAGACCTAAAATGCAAGAAGAGCTTGCTAAGCTGAGTGATGCAAAAATTATTAAACCTATAAGGTATTCCTCATGGGTGTCCAATTTGGTTCCAATCAAAAAAAAGGTGACTTAATATTGTGTGTGAATTTTACGAACCTCAATGTTGCATCATTGAAAGATAATTACCCCTTACCTAACATGGAAGCAATGTTACAAAAGGTAATGGGTTGTGAATTGCTTTCTATGATGGATAAATTTTTAGGTTATAACTAGGTTATGGTGAAGGAATTAGAGTAGTACAAAATGGTATTTACCACATCATGGGGTACCTATGTTTATGTGAGGATGCCTGTTTTCCTAATAAATGTTGGTGCCACCTTTCAAAGAGCCATGGATGTGGCTTTTGCTGATTTCTTAGATTTGTTCCTTGCTATTCACCAGGATGACCTTACTACTCATATTAAGAAGGAGAAGGATCATTGTTCACATCTTGAGAATATTTTCATTAGAGCATTGGAGTATGTTATTTCATTGAATCCCAAGAAATGTGCCTTTAGAGTCAAAGAAGGTAAGTTTCTAGGGCACATTGCTTAAAAGATGGTATCAAGATTGGACCTTAAAGAGTAGTAGCTATAGAAAAAATTACACTAGAAAATAATGTTAAAGGGATTCAAACTTTCTTTGGGTAGATAAAATTTCTAAGGAGGTTTGTGACTAATTTTGTAGAGATAGTTAGGCCTATCCTGAGAATGCTCAAGAAAGGAGAAAATGTGATATGGTCAGAAGAGCCTCTCAAAGATTTTCAAGCCATTAAGGATGCTATTAAAGCTACACCTATCTTGAAGACTTCAAACTATTCTAAGCCATTCCAATTGTTTACATTTTCCTCATTTCATACTGTAGTGGGAGTATTGTTACAGAAAAATGATAAAGGTTTTGAACAACCAATTTCCTTTTTCAGCAAGTCTTTGCAAGTAGCTCAACTCAAGTATGACACCATTGAGAAGCAAGCTTATGCCTTAGTTAAGGATGTTAAAAATTTTAGAACATATTTTACTAGTGCAACTGTGGTGGCCTATGTTCCAAGTGTAGCAATCAAGGAAATTTTCACTCAACAAGAAACTATAGGTTAGAGATGTAGATAGATTAACATAATCCAAGAGTTCAACATAGATGTTCAAATTACAAAGCTGGTAAGAGGCCAAGGTTCCAAAATCATGGTTAAAACTAATTTGGAAGCCAATCAAATTAATGAATTTGAACAAGAAAACATTTCTCCCATTTGTACTATGTCGACATGTGGTTGGCATAGATGGATAGTTTAATATCTATAGACCATGAAATGCCCTAATGGAATGCCAAACAATGAGAAGAGAACTTGAAAACAACTTGCAATTAGGTATGTTATCATTGATGGTGAACTCTGGTGGAAAATATGATAAGATGTGCTTCTTAGATGTGTAGATGGTGACCAAGAAGAAGATATGTTAATTGAAATGCACAAGGGTGCATGTGGAGATCACATGGATAAGACTACTGAAAATACGATATTTAGACTAGGTTTTTGGTTGCCCACAATGTTCAAAGATGCACATAGACTTGTGAAGAAGTGTGATACCTGTGAGAGGTTTACTGGAAAACTAAAGTTTTCATGTAACCTACCACTTAGGCTAGTCTTAGCACCAACCCCCTTCCAACAATGGGCTTGACTTTATTAGAGAAATGGCGGTGAAGTCTAGTGGAGGAAATTCCTAGATTTTCATTGCAACTAACTATTTCACGAAGTGGGTTGAAGCTATTCCTACAAAAAAGGAAACTAGTAAAGTTGTCATTGAATTCTTGATGAATAATTTTCTAAGGAGGTTTGGTGGTCCCAAGAGAATTATTTCTAATAATCCTATGTGCTTTAGGTCTGAAGAGTTTATGGATTTTTTCAATGAGCATGACATAAATGTATCTTATTCATCCCATTACCATCCCAAAGGGAATGGGAAAGCTGAGTCCAGTAATAAGATCCATATGAAGATCATTAAATAGATGCTTGAGAAGAATAAGAAAGCTTGGGACTTGAAATTGTAATTGGCACTATGGGAAGATAGAACCATAGTGAAGAAATTCATTGGACAATCCCCCTTTAACTTGGTGTATGGGGTTGAAGCCAGAATACCACACAATAATTTGATGAAGATGTATAAATTTGTCTACAGAATACCAATATAAGTGGTGTTAGACTAGTTATGGAGGTCAATCCCACTAAAAGGAAAATTTCTAGAACTGCTAGTACATGGGCAGTTCCTAATACCCTATTTCTCTTGAAATAGGTTATATCTCCATGTACATTGTATAGTCCTATACATTGTGTACATATGGTTTGGTGTGTTTTCTTTCTACTACGTCTGCTTTGCTTTTCTGGGTGAGCTCCTAATTTTTTTTTTTAGCTCCTCTATTTTTGGTATGCTTCACCGAGAGATCTATTTCTCACCATACCCATCAGGGGTGTGCATCCCTAAGCATAAGCCACTGATGGAGTCCCCAAAAATTTTAGCATTTACAAGCCCTATTGATCTCAACCATAGTATGTCATAGGTTTCCCACAAGTAGGGTTTAAGGTTTTTCTTATGTAACATTGTTTTCAAATGCTTCACTGGCAAATCTTGGGCATTTTAATTTTGCATTGACTTGCTCTACCTAGTTGTTGGTTGTTTAAGTTTCCCTTTGAGACATCTCTTTGCATTCCTTATTGGCCCCTTTGCTTAGGTTACCCGGTCACCTTCAACTGTGAAGCGTTTTAATTTTCCCAAGGTCAGGCTTTAATATTTCACTCATAAATGACTTATGTCTAAGTCATTTGACTTGAAGGGTAAAATGTCATCAGCCTAGTCATGGCCCCTTTTTATAATTGACTTTGTCACATGTGCAAGATTGATGATCATTAGATTGTGGGAATTAATCTGAGTCATTCCCCATTGGATTGCCTATCCCAAATGATAGTACTTTAATTGATGTTTGGTCAACAAGATGCTGAAACATCTTTAGTCACGGGTACCAACCCCACCGTCACTTTTCATCGCAACACTCAAAGTTTTAAGATCAATAGTGATTATTAAAAGGGAAGAGTTGATCGTTGCCGTTCCTTTCCATCTTACAAAGGGAAGATGCAAGCTTGTTAAAAGCTACGAGGACTATGAGAAGTCACCACGTATGTCTTACATCTTGTTAGCTCTCAAAAACATAGGAAGAATGCCTCAAGAGGTTCCCAATCTCTTGATATGCTTTATGGTAACAAACAAGGTCAAATGAATTAAACATTCTACTCTTCAGGTTCTGCCAGACCTAGGTGAGTGTACCTTTCGGAATGAAGTCGACTTGAATTATGATTATCTTTCTTGCACAATGATTTGTCCACAATGGAAAATGGAAGTGAACAAATGAAACCAAACTTAATAGCAATAGCAAAAGCGATCTTCTAATCTAAATCCTAAAATGCTCAATTAACAGATATAAAGAAACTGAATGAGTTCAAAATGATGAAGTGCAGAGACTAGTGCCTTGTTGGGTATGCAGAGTCAAATGAAATCAAGATGAGAAACACTTCTCTAGAGAAAACTCAAATTCTCTAGCATATATTCTATTTACAACTTGTATAAACATGCAATACTGTAACTACTAAGTTCTACTTTAATAATCCAGATGAAACTCTCTGATTACTATGATCAACTAAAAGGATTTAATCTTTTCTTGAAAGAACCGATTGATTAATCACATAGATACAACAAATGTGCATTGATAAACTGAACATAAACTTGTTATGTCAATTTAAACAACCAAAAAGCATCAATCTTGGAGACAACTTAGCAGTATTTTCGTTGAATTCGACAGAAAATTGACACCAGAAATGTGCAGAAACATCAATTGACATTCATAAATACCTCCATTTTGAAAACATGCATCATAGTCTCTGATTTGAGAATATTTATTCTACTATATCCATCATCTATCTACTATATATTGAAAATCTAATAGCTGGTGGTATTTTATAATTACAAAGTGTGTATTTATACACTAGCATCAAGAAAACAAATCAAATTGAAATCCCATGTCGGCCCTCCATAGAATTCAGGCTCCGATCATGTCGGCCTGCAACGGTTCTCAAGCATTTTACATGTTTGCCACAATACTTGAGTTTTATAAATCAGCAGTGAAACAGTCAGTGAGACAATGCAACAACAATGCCGAAGGAAATTCAATTGCTAATCACTTCCCTTATGTATTTCACCTTCGCTGTGACCCTTTGATGTCGATAAAACATCTCACAGATAACCAAATTTTATATCGAAATATATTTATTTACGTACTTACCATTCACTGAGACACATGGATATCTATCACCGATGAGTTCCTTTGGTTTCATTCATAGTCACCGTAACATTCTGATATCAGAGAGACCTCACATAGACCACATTGTGTTTCATTGAAAGTCCTTTATTCATCATGTGTCACTGTGACCAAACAATTCTCATACCGACAAGTCCTTTTGTGTTCCATTGGCGAGACCGGAGGTCACTCGTCGAGACCTCATATCGATAATCCTGACTCATACCAATATCACATCCCTTTATCCTTAGGTCGCCAAGACAATGCCAACCTCTCAGCAAAAATCATTCATTAGACTCTATTAGCAAGACCCGATGGGCTTGCCAAGACCATACATCGAAGCCCATCAGTCTTACTAAGGGGGTCTCATAGTTGCTAGTCGGTGAGACATATTGAAATTGCTAAGACCTCAACCAGATGGCTAAACTCATGCTGATATCCAAATGCGGGTTGGTAAGGCATGATGCACTTGGTGAAACATTACACCGATGACCCTTGGCTCATGCTGATAAAGCTTTTGTCACCAAATTATGAATGCACAAGACCTGTGATCGTCGTGACATCAAATGAGTCTTGCCCATAGGCAATACAGACTCATGCAAGCAAAAATACAACATGGGTCGGGGGGACCCTGACCATCACAAGCCGATACGATCAAGAACGCAAAAAAAATGTAGACATAGATGATTTTATGGGAAAAATATGGAGAAAATATGGAAATTCATGAGCATGATCAATACATAAAAACATCAGAATTTAACAGTTCCAATAGTGGCTCCGTCTAGGGATGAATGATAGTAAGATCATTTACCGCAGAAGTATCTATCAAAATCTCTTTGGGTAAACAAACCGTAGAAAACTAGAAATGAACAGATATATAAATATGGACCTGCAAGAGCATGTATGCCAAGCTCGGAGGAGAATGGATGGAACCAAAACCCTGAAAACCACCTGTAGGAAAGAATTTTGCGAGGATAAGCAAGAGTTGTCACGTGCAGCGGCAGGCCAGAAATCGGCGTGATGCGCTGCTTCACGTAATAATAATAATAATAATAATATTTGATCTAGAAATCAAACCGGCTCTAAAATGTAGCTTTGTCTTGATTTCATCATATTCCTCTTGAAGATACTCATGCAATCTTTCTTGTCACTGTTATTGCAAGTTCTTAGAGTATCATCATGCTTGGTTTGACCCAAAATCTCCACATCATATTGTAATTCAAATTCTTCATCATCATGGGACAAACCCCTATTATTTTCAACATATAGAATGCATGCATATTTGATACAACCTCTTATGTTATCTCTCTCACTATTATGAATTATGAAACACTTTCCCAACTGTATTGAAAATTTACCATCAAAGTGCTTTTCTTGAGAAACAAAATGTTCTATCATATCAACACTGTCTGAAACAAACATATCTGAAACCTTCTGTACCTCTTCCATATCAACATTTGGAGATGACATTTGATTATAAATCACATCTCCAGTATCAAGCGTATACAAACCAATCAAGGCTGAAATTCTATCATCCTTGGTATGTAGACAAATATCTTCTCCACATGAGTTCAAAATTTTAAAATCACATACCTCATCTCAAACAGACTTTTGATCAACTTCAAAAGCTTCACCATCAACTTGAGAAATGCACTAAGGGTCATAATAATTATCACAAAAATATGTTTCATTGTCAAAACAAATGTAAATTAGACACAAAACTTCAAGATCATCCTTGTGTACACATTTCTAATATTCAAGAGCTAACAAATCTGAAATTTGCTCACTACTGAGTAAACAAGTTTCAACATCTTCATTACTACAGTTATATTCTTCACATTTGTCATCATCAAAAAGAGGCCCAGGATCAAATGAAAAATCAAAACCATTACTAGCACAGTCATTTTTTCCATAAATTGACACATCACTCTGTTCATCTAAAAATACCTTTTGCTCAACATCAAGTGGATCTGAAAATACTTGAAATTCATTCTTGGGCACATCCTCATCTTCATCAAATGTGTCTTCATGGCTTTCAACTGTAGCTGGAGGTATTGTATACTTACTATCAATATTTCCCATTGTCTCTTCATCCTGATCTTCATAAGAGGTAGAAGAATCCCCTATTGCAAATCAAAATCCACAGTTGCATCTTCACAATCTGAATACTGACTGGATCCCTCATAACACACACTGCTTTCCCTGTCACAATCTGTTATGCAAGAGAGATATCTTATACCTTCATCTTCCTCATGAAAGCCATCACAGGAATCATATTGACTTGCACATATCTCATCTTCTATTGGATGCATTATTTGATCAATTTCTCTATATTCATTAGAAATACAATCATTGGAATCAACATTGATAGTGTTCTCATATCTTATCTCCTCCATGGCATCAATGAATTTATTCAAGTGATCACATGCATGCTGTATTGATGACTCTGACCAATTAGCTTATTCAGGCTCCCATGCTTTCATGAATTGTGCAACAAAAATGGGTCTTGTAGGCTTACAATCAGGAGGCAATTTCATACAGACACTTATCATCCTATTGTACAGAGAAGTCAAATCTTCTCCTTCATACTTCCTTATGCCAAGAAATGCATCAAAGGGGTAAATTCCATACTCTAATTGTGTGCTAGAGTCTTGGCTTTGAGTATACACATACTTAGCTCCTTCTTCAAATTGTTGATCCTGACATACATATTGCTGCAAATTCTGATTTTCTTGAATCTCCAATAACCCATGGGAAGCCCAATTTGGTGCAAACAGATCTCCATATTGCTCCAGAAATCGATCCTAAAATCCTTGGAGAGATTTAATAGAAGCTACTGGTAGGCTGTTAAACCAACCCCTAGCATCTTCAATAAGTGATATCGTGAATAGCCTCATGTGTAAATCCTCATTTGGCATATCCAAGCCCTCGATGAAATCATTGAAGCTCCTCAAATGATCCTTAGCAGTGAATGCATTACTCCCTATAAACTTAGGGACAAGGCTTCTCCAATTCATATCCAGGGTGGGGTGGCGATTTAAGAACCACAGCCGGGTCAAGGTACTTGATCCCATTTATTTCTACGGATGGGGAGGGATAGGTGGGTACTAATATTGGTACACCAAACAATAGTGTTGTGCATTATACTGTGGAACATACTGTTGACCATGAGGTGAATGTGGTGAGTACATATTCTATTGTGCATGACATGCATTGTCTCCATTGTAGACATTTCCAATTGTATTAACAAGTGCTTGAGGGGCCCAATAACTTCTTGCATTTGTGTAATCGTTCATTCCATATACAAATTCCATTCTTCATCAAACTTTTGTCAGAGTTGCCATCTACTTTTCCAAAAGTAGGAAAATGATTATTTCTGATCTTTTCCCCAAAGGAATCACTATTTCTAAATCTTATCAAATTATATCCTTTTCTTCACTAACACTATATGATGGTCTGCAATCGAATTTTTTGATGTTTGTCCCTAGTACAGTCGCCAATTTTTTAGTTGTGTGACTCAGATGGGGAGCTACAAACTACACAATTATGTATCTCTATTTGAAGACCTAATTTAAAAATGTGTATGACTCTATAAGGCAAGGTTGTCTACCACCAAATTTTCTCAAGTTAGTCCCCAGCAGAGTCACCAATTTGTTAGCTCTCAAAAATGTAGGCAGAATGGCTCAAGAGGCTACCAATCTCTTGATATGCTTTAGGGTAACTGACAAGGTCAAATGAATTAAACCTTCTCTGTTCAGGTGCTGCCAGTCCTAGGCGGGTGAACCTTTCTGAATGAAGTAGACTTGACTTATGATTATCTTTCTTGCACAATAATTTGTCCACAATGGCAAATGGAAGTGAACAAATGAAACCAAACTTGATAGCAATAGCAAAAGAAATCTCTAAATCCTAAAATGCTCAATTAACAGATATAAAGAAACTGAATGAGTTCAAAATGATGAAGTGCAGAGATCAGTGCCTTGTTGGGTATGTGGAGTCAAATAAAATCAAGATGAGCAACACTTCTCTGGAGAAAACTCAAATTCTCTGGAATATATTCTGTTTACAAGTTGTATAAACATGGAATACTATAACTACTAAGTTCTACTTTAATAATCCAGATGAAACTCTCTGATTATTGTGATCAACTAAAAGGATTTAATCTTTTCTTGAAAGAACCGATTGATTAATCACACAGATACAACAAATGTGCATTGATAAACTAAACATAAACTTATTATGTCAATTTAAACAACCAGAAAGCATCAATCTTGGAGACAACTTAGTAGTATTTTCATTAGATTCGACAGAAAATTGACACTAGAAATAAATAGCAACATCAATTGGCATTCATAAATACCTCCATTTTGAAAACATGCATCATAGTCTCTGATTTGAGAATATTTATTCTACTATATCCATCATCTATCTACTGTATATCAAAAATCTAAAAGCTGGTGGCATTTTATAATTACAAAGTGTGTATTTATACACCAGCATCAAGAAAAAAATCAAATTGAAATCCCATGTCGGCCTTCCACAGAATTCGGGCTCCAATCATGTCGGCCTACAACGGTTCTCAACATTTTACATGTTTGCCACAGTACTTGAGTTTTATTAATCAGCAGTGAAATAGTCGGCAAGACAATGCAGCAGCAATTCCGAAGGAAATTCAATCCCTAATCACTTCCCTTATGTATTTCACCTTCTCCGTGACCCTTTGATGTTGGTAAAACATCTCACAAATAACAAAATGTTATATCGAAATATATTTCTTTATGTGCTTACCATTCATTGAGACGCGGGGATATCTCCCACCGATGAGTTCCTTTGGTTTCGTTCACAATCACTGTAACATTCTAATATCAGAGAGACCTCACATAGACCACATTGTGTTTCATCGAAAGTCCTTTATTCATCATGTGTTGCTATGACCAAAAAATTCTCATACCAACAAGTCTTTTTGTGTTCCATTGGCGAGACCGGAGGTCACTCGCCGAGACCTCATACCGATAATCCTGACTCATACCGATATCGCATCCCTTTATCCTTAGGTCACCAAGACAATGCCAACCTCTCACTGAAAATCATTCATTAGACTCTATTGGCAAGACCTGACGGGCTCGCCAAAACCATACATCGAAGCCCATAAGTCTTACCGATGGGGTCTCATAGTTGCCAGTCGGTGAGACATATTGAAATCGCTAAGACCTCAGCCCGATAGACAAACTCAAGCTTATATCCAAACACAGGTTGGTAAGACCTGATGCACTCGGTGAAACATTACATTGATGACCCTTGGCTCATGCCGATAAAGCTTTTGTCACCGAGACAACATGCATGTCATGCCGAATGATGAATGCACAAAACCCGTGATCATTGTGACATCAAATGAGTCTTGCCGATAGGCAATACAAACTCATGCAAGCAGAAATACAACATGGGTCGGGGGACCCCTGACCATCACAAGCCGATATGATCAAGAACACAAAAAAATGCAGACATAGATGATTTTATGGGAAAAATATTCAGGAAATATGGAAATTCATGAGCATGATCAATACATAAAAACATTAGAATTTAACAGTTCCAACACAGCTACTGGTGTGTGGAGCAAAAAGTACATTAAAGAAGATCGAGTTGGTGCATTTCTATTGGCCAGTTGTTCGAGTTTGAACAATGATGAAACTCAAATGTAATTGACTCAATTTAATTTGTTCAAGATGCCCATCTCAACTAAATATCAATAGTACACATTCAAAAACATGAGTACACCCATTGTAATTGTTTCACTTTGTGTGAGTGATCAGTAATCGAAGAGGTGATTCATAAATCTACTCAATTTCCCTCAAAATTTATGTATATGGCCAGTTCTTAAATAATTGATATTTAAGGACATGTTTGTAGCAGTAAAAAAAAATCAAAACAACTTGCAAAGTGAATCTTGACTGCCATTAGGGTTATTGTGATTGAAATCCAAAGTATGATAAACACAGTTAAATGCTTTATTTCAGTTTTCTGAATTAGGGTTGGCTTTCAATTTTATTTTTGTGAATGTGTTTTATTGCTTTTCTTTAATTGCTCAGAATTAGGGTTAATTCCATCTTTAAAAGCCATAGTCCCATTAAAAATTTTAGAATTAGCATTCACATTGAGTCTTAGGTTTGAATTAGGAGGCTGGTAATTGAAACCTTTCTCATTAAAACCCTGGCCTGCTTGAAATTCATGGCTCCCAAAGTAGAAATTTCCACCCCTTTGGCCCAATACAAAACACTTTCTTAGGATGTAATTGACTTGTTACCCTCCTCTACAAATAAGAAACCTAAAGGAAAGGTCTTGTTTTATGTCCCTACTATTAGAGAGGGAGTGATGGATAAACAATGCTTCATAAAGGATGCCAAGTTGCCTTATATTGGATGATAGCTCTTTCAACATTGGTTTGGAAATAGGAACCTTGGAGCTGCTCTCTATAATCCTTGGAGGTTAGATATGGAAAAATTAGTTGTTCCCAATGTTTATATGGATGTGGATCTTCTGAAAGATATTGCCTCAAGGTATGATCTAGTTTCTAGGGTTGTCAGGACATTTGATGGGAGGGATATGGTAAAGATAACTGAGAAATAAATTTATTTTTTTTTTTTTTTCATGAGGGGAGTCAAGATTTGAACCCTCTAGATATAGGATGATATCGGGGAATGGGCTGGCAATACAAGGTATTTCGACTAGGAAAGAAGTTTTATTTCCATACATCTTGTATTTATGTGGCTGAGTACTAGGAAGCATAGAAAGCAAATCAAAATTGGTGAGAAGGATCTTGAGCCCTTTACATTGAGTTATTTTGTGAGCTATTTCTAGAAGACTATATACTCTTTGTGCCAAATCATTGATTTCTCTCCACCTAACACATTGTATAAATAACATAGTTATCCGGCAACACATCTAAAACACCCAACTTACAACATACTCTATGATTATACCACTTATCTGGTGGAACATATCCATAAGGGTTTGGTTGAGCTAAAGGAAGGGAAACAATGGGTGAAATTATGGTGGTATTCAGAATTAATGCCTATTTTCTTGCATAAAAGGTAGAAGGTCTTTGAAAAAGATATAACTTTCAAAAGGAAGGAAGAAGTTATTGATTTTCCTATTCAATGTTGGACCCAAATTTTAGAAAAAGATGATATAAAGTATACTTATGTGATATTTCAAAATGATTTTTCATTAGGAATAAGGAGATCCTTGATCTATGAACCACAAAGAATTCCAAAATAAATTCATGAATTCTTGAGATCTATGAAGTTGAGGCCAGACTTGAATTTGAGTCACAATTGGGGGAGACTTGATTTTATACAAATTAAAAGAGATTTTTGCGTGTATGGAGTTTTCACCAGATCCATATGTTTTCCAAGAAGTTGTACCACTAAAGGGATGGGGTTTCATGAGAATCATGTGGACAATTAGGGCTTCACCCGAGGTGATGCACTTTACCTAATGCATTAAAGAAGAGGATCCATTTCTTTCTAGAAGTGGACCAACATTTATTTAGTTATGTTACTTGGTAGAAGCAATTAGTACATCACTAGCTTTTACCACAGGTTGGGACTATATTTTACGAGATCCTTGATCCAAAGGTATTTATTACCAGGTGAGAAATAGATAGAGAGGCTGGGTGGTACACCGCATGCTAATTATCAAAGATGCCTCAGACATGGAGGATCATCCATGGAAAAATAATAATGAATATAAAATTAACAAAAGAGTCCCGAAAAATTAAAGTTAGATAACTTTTGGCGTAAGAATTTGAATAGAAGTTATCTCTTCTAAAAATATAAGGTGGAGACCTGGATATGGGTTTGCTGAGCTTGGTGAAGGGCTGACAGGGTTGGTGGGGCGCAGGAGGCCGGGAGGACTGTTGCTCCAGCCAACCTAACTAAAATGAAAGTAATAATATTTTAGGTGTAAAGTAGAAGGGTCCTTTTAATGCTCCTTACATATTTGCAATTTTTTTTTTTTCCAAGTAAAATAATTAATTATGATTTTTTTATTACAACTTTTAAAAAATATAAAAACTTGTATGTTTGAACACCTTAACTTGGTAAAAACTTTATGAAATTCAATTTTTCTTTTTCGAAATCCTATAGTATGTAAGGCATATAATGCAGAAAGCACATGATTGAATTCAAAAATAGATACACCATTGAGAAGCTATAGATGTTTTCAATCAGCCTATCAATCAGGACTTTTATCATGAGATTTGAATGAAAATGAATAATAATTACTTAATGAAGTTCAAGAAGAATAATTTATATTGTTGGAAGTTAGGGAATATCCTTCCTGAAGCCAGCACTTTCATTTCATCAATTTTTGGGTGTTAAAAAATGAGTAGTGATACATACCATGCATGTTTTTTTGGCCACCATCTTGATCCCTACACATACCATCATGAGGGGAATATTTTTTAGCTTTCCTAGAAACCAGCAAGATGAAAGGAAGAAATACAAGTGGCACTTAGAAAGATGATACAAGGAAATGGAAGAAGGATCCAAATGCATAATCCTCTATCCATTAGCAGTGAATTAAAATTGGGTTATATAGACACTATAGACAATTTTTAAAATATGAACGGTATATTGAAGCTGACAATGACCAGGAGGTTACAGGGAGAAAGGAAAAGTAGGAGTGGTTGAAGAAGAGACTACTATGACACTGGAAGAAATTCCTACTTACCAACCACCCAAGCAACTAAGAATTTGCTCGAGGAAGAAAGAAATAGATGAAGAACAAAACTTGTCGACCCCTATCACTTATGAGGGATCAAAGGTAGCTTCTCTTGATGGTTCAATGCCATCACCTCCAAGGTATGTTCCCCCACCTATAATTGATCTTAATTCACCCCCAAGAAGTCTTTCTCCATTGGAGCAACTACCTCTTAAGAAACAAAGGATTGAGGCAAGAGGAGTGATTGAATATTATGATACAGACAAAGATGATATCTTTATCACTCTTGAGGATATGCAACAATGAATGCCTCCCCCTATAAGGGAAATTGCCTCAAGCTTAGGAAAAAGCAGTCTTAGGTTGGGGAAACTAGAAATTAGTGGTCTAAATAGTGTAGATGACCTGAGCATTGAGGCTTGTAAGGAGTTTATGAAAGATGTCCCATTTTTTGAAATATATGTTTAGGGATTTCTAGTGGAGATCCAAAGTTGTTAAATATGTAGAGAAAGTGGCCATTGAAAGTAACTTGCATCCAGAGTTACCAAAAAGTGTCATTCAAGCCAATGTGGGGAGTATCATGAAGAATGAATTTCAAAAGATTAATGCCCAAGATAGTAGAGAGCTTGTAAAGAAGTGTGCTGTGTTATTGCTACCAGAGTGGGATATTGTTGATGCTATAGTTCTAGATGCTATAAAAAGGGTTGAAAGGCCTCTAGTGCAAATAGAAGAGGAGTTGTATATGATACTTTGGTTGTTTGCATTTAGTGAAGACTGGGATGCATTAGCAATCTAGTCATTATCCATGGGTTCCAGGAAACCAGTACTTGCTGAGTCATCAAATGTTAGTGGGACATTACTTGTGAAAAGAGTTGGTGATACCCTTGCCCTGGAGGCAGCTGACATGGCTATTAATGTTACTAGATTTACTAAAGCAACTGTGGAAAACCTCACCCTTGAAAGGTATGACTTAAAGAACAAGTACCATGAGCTACTTAATGAATATGATAATAGTCAACAAAAGGTAGTTGTACTAGATACAAAGTTGGCATTTTATAAGTAGAGGGAAGAAATTTAGAAAGATCAAGGCTAGGCCATCTCAAGTTGCCCACCTCCATCTTCAACAATGACACCTTCTCAATCTCCCCCTCAAGATAAAGATTTTGCAATGATATGATATAATTTGGTACAAGAGCCACTTTTAATGGAGGAATCAAGCAAATCAGGCCCCAACTCATCTAGTAAACCTACAAGGGAACAACTTCTTTCACAAGTTGAAACATATAAGAAGTTGTTGGAATAGGCACAAGACACAATGTATGAAAATATCTCAAAGATTTTTCATACTCTCTTGAAGCATCTAAATATGAGGATCCAAGCCAAACTGAATAGTGTGCATGACAATTATGCCATGATGATGTGAGCAATAGGATTATCTCAAAGATATAAGGAATTGGCTATGCAAATATTGAACAAGTGGATTCCAAGGGTTAAGAGATTGAAGCTAATAGTAGTTGGAGCCAGATAACATGAGCATAAATACCCTAACATGCTTCAAACATATACATTTGTGTCTGAACTCAAAGAGTAATTTTTTTAGGGATATATAGCCCCACTAGAGTAGAAAATAAGAAAATTGAAGGCTCATTATGATCTGGCAGTTTTGTCACTGTGGCTAGATATTCAACTCACCAAGAGTGAACTAAAGCCATTGCAAATGTGGAAAAGGGAGATGGATGATGTTATTGCTTCCTAAGTGAATCAAATTTTCAAAGAGGTTAACATCAATACCTTTAATGACACTTTAGGAAAGTTGACATTTATTATTAGCTTTCTAGAAGATTTTTACAATAAATCCAATTCCCCATACAAGAAGAAGTTGGATGAAATCATCGATTTCAATTGGCCATCTGATAAAGAATATGAAGAATGGGGAATAGTATTGGTTGGTTGATTGGGTCTATAAACATGGATGTGAAACATATAATTGGTCAAGTATTGTACAATTCTGGCCTCAGAAAATGCAATTTATAAAATGTATGTTTCACAGGTAAATATTAGTTGTTGGGTATGTGCAGGATCATGATGGGCCAAAAAGTGGCGATATAATGGGTATTTGTAGGGTGCTCTTAAGCACAGTGGAGTTTTAAAGATTAATGAAACCGAAAGGGTTTTAAAGGATATTCTCCAGCTTTCCGCAGTATAAATTATGCTTTGCTGGATTTAATAAATAGGTAGTAATTCCTGGAACCACCGCCCAGATTTATTCTGAGTCTTGAGTTGATGGGTAGTTAAAGAAAAAAATTTATAAAGCTTTCAAACTGGTATCCACATTTTAGATCGAGCTTATGTGTCATTCTATACTTTATAATATAGGCTTAAAAATAAAGATTGAATTTCATGAGTTTTGATATTAGAGTTAAAGATTGGATTAGGCGGTACAAAAGTTTTATATTTTTTAAAATTTTTAATAGAAATAATGATTAATGATTTACAGGAAGAAAAAATGTAAAAAGTTCGCCATCACATCGGGACATGAGTCCTCTACTTATATCTAAAAGATTAGAAAAAAATATTATCATTTTATTGTGGTTAGGTGGTCAGACAGACACCTACTTCTTATTTTTTCCTTGAAATTTAAGTACTACTGCATTGAAATTTCAGATTTTCACCAAATGGATTTTTTATTTTGTTTAAAATAAAACCCTATTTTAGAAACTTCACATTCAGATTTCTAAAAAGGATTCTATTGTTTTATGTTTTTTGGAAATAAAATATGGATGCTTATTCAAGTTTCTGTGTAGAGTTGCCTATCTACTACAGATTTTTGCCATGGGGCCTATTTTCCATGATGATCCTGCACATACCCTGTTAATGATATGGAATGCTAACCGTGATGTTGATTCAATTTTTTCTTTGCATCATTTTTTCATCTTGCTCGATGAAATGGATGTGCTAGAACATAGAAGATTATTGTTTTTGACATATGCCTTTTGGGAAGATAGTTTTGCTTCTTACAAAAAATGTAAATAATTTGTCTCATGTGTATTACCTCCAATTTGAAGAATGAAAATATAACTAAATTAGGGAATATGTTTTGTAGTGGTCCAATTGCAATGTGACATGTGTACAGTTGGCCCGAGGCTTGTTTTTACTCCCTTATTCTATAAAAGGGAATTCACGGCCATTTGTGTGGGTCTTTTGTTGAATTCTAGAATCGAATTGTGAAAATTAAGAACATAGATTGAATATGTTAAGTCCTAGTCTAATCTTTGAGTATAGATAGTATATTTTTCCAAATGTATGATTCCTGAGCATACCTAAATCATAATGAAAATTTTCTGAGTGTATAGTCTCTCCATTTATATCTATACTCAAATTATTAATGAAAATTATGATTAGAGATCATTTCATTAATTGTCATCATTTTCTTACTTTGATATATGTTTTGGTGTTAGCTCTACTTCATAGAATGGTTTAAAATGCTTAAATCAATTCATAAATTTGTGTGCAAGGTGATTGGATCTGATGAGTAGTCTTTAGAGTTTGGTTATTGAATTATGAATTGTAAAGCAATATCACTAAGATCATGGGTGTTTAGAATTAAATATACCTTATATTTCAATTTTCTTAGATTCCTAGCTCATAGATAATGGCACTGATCTTAACCCCTTTAAGTCTTTCCCATGGTTCTTGTTACCTGACTTGAGAACATCCTTTTAAAATAATCATTGATTTATCTTTAATTTTCTCTAGTTTGTGTTGTCTTATATTCTTGGTTTAGGATGCATAATCCATTCAAGGAAATTCCAACTTCTTGGAGAATTTCATCTTATTAGTCATTGGTGAGAATATATCTACTTAAACATGCAATGTATATGTGAGTTATTTGAAATAATTGTATAATGTGCATTGTGGGACCACCCTCCTAGGTTTTGTAGAGCCCAAAGTGCATTAGATAAAGTGATTGTTGCTATATATCATTCATTGGCCAGTTATCTTGTGGGTATGTGCAGGATCATCATGGAAAAAACAATCCCTTAAGTGGTGAAAAATTTAGAAAAATTAGAGTTAGGAAACTTGACGTAAAAATTTGAATAAGTTATCTATCTTATTTAAAAAATATGTAAGAATAGAATCTACAGAAAATTGAATGTAGTTTCTAAACTACTAGGTTTGTTTAAAAAAAAATCTATTTG